>JAGFNQ010010470.1:0-98021 GCA_024364735.1 Boesenbergia rotunda | reverse complement strand
GCAAATACATGATAGATCCTATCGCGGATGCATAAGGAATCTTATTCATGCAAATCCTCTCGTCTTCTGTGCGCGGACACATAGACTTTGAAAGGTTGATCCCATGCCTGATGGGAAGGTAACCTTTCTTGGATTCCGACATGCTAAACCTTTTTAGCACTCGGTCTATATATGTAGACTGCGAAAGACCAAGCAACCGTTTTGATCTATCTCTATAGATTCTAATCCCAAGGATATAGGTTGCTTCTCCCAGGTCTTTCATGGAGAAAGTTTTGGACAACCAAATTTTAACCGACTGTAAGACTGATATATCGTTTCCTATAAGTAATATGTCATCGACATATAATACTAGGAATACGACTGCACTCCCACTAACCTTCTTGTACACACAAGGTTCATCAGGATTTTGTGAGAAATCAAACTCTTTGATTGTCTCATCAAAACGGATGTTCCAGCTCCTGGATGCTTGCTTTAATCCATATATGGATCGTCGAAGCTTGCATACTTTGGTTTTATCAACCGATGTGAAACCTTCAGGTTGTATCATGTATACATCCTCAAGTGGGTTTCCATTAAGGAAAACTATTTTCATATCCATTTGTCATATCTCATAAGCATAATGAGCTGCTATGGCCAGGAGCATCCGAAGGATTTAAGCATAGCTACTAGCGAATAGGTTTTGTCATAATCAATTCCTTGTTTCTGACGATATCCTTTTTCCACTAATCTAGCCTTAAAGGTAACAACATTACCTTCCATGCCGGTTTTCTTCTTGAAAACCCACTTGCACCCTATGGGCTTAATCCCTTCAGGTGGGTTAACCAAGTTCCATACTTGATTTTCGTACATGGAATCCATTTCTGACTTCATGGCTTCAAACCATTTATCCCTTTCTGAATTTTTCAAAACATCTTCATAACTGATAGGTTCGTCATCGCTAATGAGTAACACGTCGTTCGATTCACTTATGAGAAATCCATATCTCTCTGGAATATTGCGTGTCCTGTCAGACCTACGAAGAAGTGGTGTTGTTTTAGGTTTAACTGATAGCTCATCATTATGAGTTATTGGTTGTGGGTCTAGACTAGGTGTCTCTGTAATGTCTATTGGAGTTCCTTGAGCTTCTTCAAGTTCAATATTACTCCCACTGTTTTCTTGTAAAAGAAATTCTTTTTCTAGAAATACAACATGCCTTGAAACAAACACCTTTTGTTCCAAGGGATGATAGAATTGGTAACCTTTCGTTTCCTTAGGGTATCCAATAAATAGACATTTATCAGACTTAGCATCCAATTTGTCTGATACAGTCCGCTTTACACAAGCAGGACAACCCCATATCTTTAGGTGAGATAAATGAGGTTTCTTAATATTCCATGTCTCATATGGAGTAGCAGAGACTACCTTGGTCCGGACTCTGTTTAGCAAGTAAACAACTGTCTTAAGCGCATAGCCCCAAAAGGATTTTGGAAGAGTTGCATGATTCATCATAGATTTAACCATGTCCATCAAGGTTCGATTACGCCTCTCAGATACACCATTATGCTGTGATGTATAAGGCGGAGTCCATTGAGACAATATTCCATTGTCCCTAAGATAATCTTGAAACTCTTGACTTAAGTATTTACCACCCGGATCGGATCGAAGTATCTTAATACTTTTGCCAAGCTGTTTCTCTACTTCACTTCTGAACTCTTTGAATTTCTCAAAAGCTTCAGATTTGTGTTTCATTAAGAACACATACCCGAATCGTGAGTGATCATCGATAAAGGTAATGAAGTAACTATAGCCTCCTTGTGCAAGAGTTGACATTGGTCCACATACATCAGTATGTATTAGACCAAGCAATTCTCCCACTGGTTTACCTTTTTCGGAAAAGTGTAATTTGGTCATCTTGTCTTTTAAGCATGATTCGCATGTATCAAATGAACCGGGTTCAAATGATTCCAGAATTCCACATCGGTGTAATTTGGTCATGCGTTTCTTACTTATATGGCCAAGACGGCAATGCCACGTATAGGAGTCTATTTGATTATCTATTCGAGCACGTTTGTTGCTAACTTCGATATTAAAAACATCACCGGATAAATCTAACGTGTAGATACCATTGTATAAAGTTCTCGTCCCATAAAGAACACCATTTAATGTTATGTAACAACAATTGTTACTAAAAGTTAAATGATAACCCTTTTCATTCAAGCATGAAATAGATACAATGTTCTTTATTAACGAAGGAACAAAATAACAATTATCCAATTCTCAAACAAGTCCAGCAGGGAGCGTTAGCAAATATGTTCCAATGGAAACAGCAGTAATCTTGCTCCATTTCCAACTCGCAAATTCGCTTTTCCCTTGACGAGTCTTCTTCTATTCCTTAGCCCCTTTATGTCATTACATATATGTGAGCTACACCCAGTATCCAGTACCATGGTGTACGAGGAAATAGAGTGACATTTAATAACGAAGATACCTGAAGAGGATGGGGCATCGGTTGCCTTCCTCTTCAAGGACTCAAGATAAACCTTGCAGTTTCTTCGCCAGTGGCCCTCCTTGCCACAATGATGGCAAGTGCCTTTTGGTGCCTTTTCAATCCTTTTGTCCTTAGTTAACTTATTGGGGTCCAAAATGGAACACAAATTCAGAGAAGACATGATCAGGTGATTATCCTAGAAATACAAATTGAGGTTATGTGATGAGAATGATAAAGAATGCATCAATATACATTCATTAAATCCTATTTATTTTTCGAATTGAATAACCCTTTTTATCAATTCGGGAGATCGTAGGAACATCTCCAAATAGGTTGATATCCAACCATAGATAAGAACAACCATGGCTGTGGCCATCAAGTTATTCTTAGCTATGAAGGTAGGTAATTATACCGATTACATATCACATATATGTAACTATCACTTTATGCTATCAACTAATTGAATGTTTGCATAAATCATTGGGTTGTTAACTCATTAACAAGTATGCAACAATATACATAGCACCCAACTGCACCTCTCTTTACATCGACCTTGGCTGTGGCACAACAAATCGATGCTCCAAGCTTAAGGCTGACCCATTAATCAAGAAATAGTTTTAATATGGTTGGAGCTCATTCAACCGTTTAGTCAGGCTTGGATGTGTCCAACAACCAAAACTAAGGATTGACCTCTGACTCCAACTATATTAATCATAAACTAATTACATGGTTTGAACATGTTGAGGTTCAAGCCGGGCATGGATGTGTCCATCAACCCAAACAAGAAACAAAACTCCGGTTCTAACCATATTAATGGAAGGTGTTGGCCTTAATATTTTGTAAGGGATTTTGGGTCTCATCCTTTTCTTTCTAAGCACATTCATGACATATAATTATGTCATGTACTAACGATTTCCTTAATAAAGTATGTATGTGACTTAATTTATCAAGTCTCATTAATTGAATTAGGAACCAGATTTCCTAATTCTAATTTCATACTTTATTCAAGGAATTGTTTTGGGAAACAATTTCCTAAATTGTCATAATCAATTTCGGAAATAATATGTTTAAGACTTTGATTTCTCTAAATCAAATCTTATTAAATTAAGAGACAGATTCCCTTAATTCAACCACATATTATTTTCATGAAAATCTTATTTAAGA
Organism: Boesenbergia rotunda; assembly: GCA_024364735.1. NCBI lineage: Eukaryota > Viridiplantae > Streptophyta > Magnoliopsida > Zingiberales > Zingiberaceae > Boesenbergia > Boesenbergia rotunda. Next base: position 94,390 of record JAGFNQ010010470.1, on the reverse strand, counting down.
AAACTCTATAGAAACAATTTTCCTAATTAATTTTAGAGACAACAATATGTAAGAGCATCACCTCTTAAATCAAATAAGGAAATTATCGTTTGAGAATCACCTCAAAATTTTCAAGATTTGATTGCTTATTTTATTTATGGATTAATTAATTACAACAAATTATTTTCTTTGGGTGGCTCCCCGAGGCTCAGATACCCAAAGAAAAGAAATTTATCGTAAATCGAATTTGGTCCGCTCCCCGAGGCGTAGCCAAATTAAACATGACAATTTTATTCAAAATAGGAAATTAAATTACAACAACTAACTTTAATTTGGGTGGCTCCCCGAGGCATTCCCCAAAGTAAAGAATTTTGTTAATAATTTAAAACCAATTTGAATTTAATTGTCAATTAATGATCCACAAATTTGTCTAGACTTTCTTGAAAGAAAGTGCCCAAAATCGCGAGATTTCCATAATAGATTTTCAGAATAATTGTAAGTTTCTGGTACAAAGAAAACTTACATATTTCCAAAATTAGAAAATTTCCAAAATAGGAAATTTCTAAAATTGGAAAGTTTCCAAAAATGAGAAGTTTTCACAATTATCATAAAATTTCAGAAACTAGGATATTTCAAAAGTTTGCGAATTTCATGAGGATTTCCAAACTTTGAAATTCCTAAATCTAAAATTTATCATAATTGGAAAGTTTCCATAATTGGAAAATTTTCCAAAATTGAGATCATGACAAAGTTTTCCGCAAAACAATTATATGATTATGTCGAACACTAACCGGCTTTGATACCACTGTTGGGACCGGGTGCATGTTGACATGGATGCAGGTTCGTAATTTTAAAATTTATTACGTGCAGCGGAAGATTTAGCATAAATAATTTCCCAAATTATTTAACCAAACATCTAAGCATGTAACCTTATATTGTGTAGACATGATCATATATTAAAATTTGCAGAAAGTAAACTAAGTTACTTAATACCTCGTGTAACTCGAAGGAAGGGACGATATCCAACCGTAAGCGTCCCTTGGAAGCTCTGCCTCTATTCGCGTTCACGCCGAGTTTTCTTCGGGATGACTTCGCAAAGCCACAAGTTTCGTGCCGACAAGAACTACTAGATTCTCCAAAGGCACGACAAGAATACCAAGAGAGAGATGGGAAGACTAACCACCAAGCGAAGAATGGAATTAAGATTCCGGGAGGAAGGAAGGAGTTGCGCCCGCTTCTTCTTCTTCTTCGGCAGCTGCTTGGTGGATAAAGCTCACGGCAACAAAGGGGTCCTCCTTTTAGGGCCGGCAACACTAGAGGAGGGAGAGGGAGAGAAGGAGAGAGAGGGCTTATTTCTAGATCTCTTAGATTAATTTTCAAGCCTTGCCTTGGTTCCTTTATATAGTAGTCTCTCAATCGCTAAGTCTCCTTTTTATGGAATAAATTTTCATAAGAAATTTATCATATAAATTTTTCTATGAATTATTCCATCATGCCAAGTTTTTATCATAATTTAATTTATGATAAAAACAACTATGTCTCCCTTTTCTTATGGAAAGAAATTTCTTTATATAAATTTCTTTATCCTGGTAAATCAATCCATTATTGATTTTATAAAATAAACCAATCCATGGTTCATTTTAATTTCCATGAAAAATAAATCTCTTTATATAAATTTCTTTATATAAATTTCTTTATCTATAATTTTATAAAACAAACCACGCTCGGTTTATTTTATAATTTGAACAAAAAATTCGATTTTCCCCTTTTGTTGTGGCCGGCCAAACAAAGAGGGTGGGGACCGTCTTTGGCCGGCCAAACCCAAGCTAAAACCATACGAATTAAACTCATTTAATTCGTCCAATAAGTCTTCAAAAGACTTAGCCATTTTATGCCTCCGACGCGTCTCTGAAAAATTCAGATTCGACTTATCTCTCTTGATCGGAAAATCCAATTTTCAACTCGTTTTAAATCCCTCGGATCACTCGTAGTGCGTGTGACTAAATAGGCTTTCGATTTATGTTGGCCGTCTATAATTAACCAATTATAGAACGACATGAGTGGCACCTAGTAGTACATCATGATACCCAATTAATCGAAAGATCAACGGTTGACCGCAGAAATAATTCTGAAACCCTTCAGCAGCTTTAATGAATCGTGCCTCATTCCCTTCACCATCTTATACCCACTTGGTTCAGGACACGGTCTATGTGTGTCAGTCCCCACTAGGCTAACTACGTCACACCTAACCCAGATAATGTCTTTCTCGTCCAACGGATTCTAATTACACTCATGTTTCTGAGAGATTCATACTCGGAACATGTGATGCTCTGGCCAGAGGCTTCGAGTAACAATCCGACGATAGGCCTTGGGTATACATCTCCTCGCAAGGAGTGGTGAATCCTTTGTAGGCTGTTCAAATATCTTTGGGCACTTCGGCTTATACCCAATCATCCTGGGTCCACACCTCCTTGGAGATGCTTGCTTAAGATGTTAATGTATAAGTCTTCATGACCAAGATGACTTGAATACCGCAAGTCAAAGGAACATCGCACTTAAACTCTAGTAAGAACTTCATTGGCATATCTATATGTAGATTACTGTATGAAGTTTTACAGCTAGTTACTCCAATGAACTAGTTCCCTTAACTAGCATTTATGTTTATCTCCGGACATCCCAATGTCACCAGCCAGTGAGAATCAGCTGATTAGAGAATAACCCATGCTAGTCTCAATAGAATTGATAGTGTCCGTAATTATCAATTCATCGACTAGGGACAATTTCAATACTTCACAATTGCACATGTAGAGATAATCACTAGTTGTGAATTCGTCACAAATTCTCTCATGCTGTGAATTGTATTGTGGACATTCAGTAAATGAGTTTAAGATCTCAATGAAATACATAAACATGTATACTCAAATAGTGAATATTCATTTATTAAAATAAATGATTACAATTATAAGGCAATTGCCTTAGGACACTTTTCTCATATCACTAACTCTTTCTTGCTCCTTCGGCGATTAGTCCGTAGATGAGCGCACCAAGCTCTGATACCACTTGTTAGATCGATGTCGGCTTGCTAGAGGGGGGGGGGTGAATAGTAATTTCTCCGATTCTTCTTCCTACAACCGTTAGTGTGCAAGTGGAATAAACTAAAACTAAACTAAACAAGGAAGAACTCACCGATATACGTGGTTCGGAGATAAAACTCCTACTCCACGGCTGCCCGTAAGGTGGGAGATCCCTAATCCATCGGTGGATGATTCCCCGGAGCACCTCCGGCTAGATCGCGTAGCTTCTTGTGGGTGGAGAAACCTCTCCACAACTATAGGACACTATCTGATCACACCAGGCTACTAACTCACTCTATCCAAGCAAGTTTCGCCAAAGAACAGTAGCCTTAAACGAGCTCCTTTAAATAGAGCTCGAGTAGTAAATAGCCGCTACCAGTCGACTGCCCCTGGGGCAGTCGACTGGTCTCACTCAGATTCGACCGTTACAACCAACATTTGAATCCCCAGCCATTACCAGTCGACTACCCCTGGAGCAGTCGACTGGTCCCCTTCTAAGCCTAGAGTTTCTTTCCCGAGTACATTCCTCTCCGCACTCAAACCCTCCCGGCTTAGTTCCTGAGTACAAACACTCACACTCGGACCTCACGACCTGGTCGACTCTTCAATCCGCAGTCTCGATCTGTTGCCTTCACGCCCTCTTCGTCTTCAGCTCCCATCCCTCGGATGCGCACAGAAGCCTCCAGCTTGCCTCCATGTCATCCTTCATGCATGCCTCGAAGTCCGCATCCCTCGGCTCATCGTCTCTTCCCATGGTCCCTCGGATGCGCACACAAGCCTCCAGCTTGTCTCCATGCCACCCTTCACTTGAAGACATCCAGCCAAGTCTATGTGTACCTGCACACTCACATACACATATTAGTCCAACAACAACCCCTAACTTAATCATATTGACCACACACATCAAAATTATGATCCTCCAGATCATTCTTGGGTCGATTGCCCCAATACTTCTTACCTTTGCCTAGTATCCAACCATCCTCGACCTATGGAGACCTACTAAAACTTCTTGTCTTGCCAAATATCCAGTTCACCTTATCTATTTGAACTTCTCATATGTCAAATGTCTAGTCCACCTAATCCATTTGGACTTCTTTTTGCATGCCATATGTCTAATATGTCTAACCCATTTGTGTTAAATATAAAAAATTTTAAGGGCTTAAACGTGAAAAACCTTAAATTAGGGGTTTAAATTGCCCAAATTTGGAGTGACTTATTGCAAAGTTTCCTTTAACTTACGAAACCCTCTCTTCTTCGACTCTTCGTGGAACCGCCCGACGCACACTTCTTTCCCCTCTCCACCCATTCCCCTCTCCCTCTCTTCCCCGACGAGAGTCGACGCTGTCGTTTCTTCCTCCTCTCGCACCACCACCACTCTCAGACGAAGGCTACGATCTCCTTTATGAGGAGATCTCGGACGAGGGCATGGTGGATTACCCGATGATGAGAGCTGAAGTTTTATTTCCCTTCTCCCTACCTCGTCAGATCGCGATGCCGATGTCGCTGATCACTTACGTGAGACCAGCCAGTGATGCAACCCCCATTGCTGTCATGAGAGGCGATGCCATTGCTGGTGGAAGACCCTTGGATTTTTCACCTCCCATGCTTTGCCGGGCTTGTGCTGATAGACTCTTCGCTCCACCTTCGGTTACAGTAAGTACAAGGTGTTTCTATTGATTTGGTGGAGTTTCCTTAACCCGATCACCACAGGGGATCACCGTTTGAGTGCTTTGCCCTAACCATTTGCAGCCGCAATCATTGACCATGAGAAGGAGGTTGTTCCCCTCTGAGTGCCAGGCTATGGGCTCTGATTTCCTCCGACCACTAAGGGTAGCCTCACTTTTGGATGTTGTTTTTCTCTGGCTGTTATTGTGGGTTGTTTTACTTCTCGATAGGGTGGATTTATAGACCTTGTGAGCCACCGTTGTAGGAGTTGTAAGGTAACAAAATCTTTCCATGGATTGAACTTACATAAATGTATTGTGTGGTTGTGAAGATTCTGATCTCATATGTTAATGCGTGTGTAGCTATGTAGATGGGTTGTGAATTGCTATTGGTGCATGGATGTTAGGTGGATGAATTTTTAGGTTGTTCATTGATCTGTTTTCTTTTTGGTGGCATCTCTGTTAGGTAAGTATTGATTTGATAAGTTGGGTGATAGTTGGATTGGATAGTTAAGAGGATTTTTGGTATTGAGATTGATGATATCATGTGCATTGGTTAAGTATGTTGATTCACGATAGAGTGGTATTAGTTAATTAAATACATGGATTGGATGGGTGGTTGTATTTTAATCTGATCTTGATTGAGAATTGATTCTTGTATTAGATTAAATGTTAGTTTAGATTTTGGTGATGTTAGATCTGAGGGTTTGGATTGGATTCAAAGTTATTTGTTGGGTTAAATTGGGTGTTTAACCTTAGAGCTCTGATACACACAGTGAAAAAACTCAATAAAATGCTCAGTGAATGACGTGACTCTTTGCATGTATACACCCAATTATTGCACGGACACCATCGGCGGCCTCCAACCGCCGTCCCGAATCAAACTATACCCTGGGGGGGCACGATGAACCCGTCGGGGATAACTGCATGCAAAGTGGCACATCATTCACTGAGCTTTTTCTTGAGATTTTTCACTGAGTATATCATTTTCCTTAGCCTTATAACCTAAATTTGATAAATTAGGTTAAGAAGGAACTCCTTATGGTATGATTAAGTTAAAAAAATGTTAAAATTAGGATTAGATCCTAATGACACTTAGTAATTAATTTAGCTATTTTAATTACTTTTTATATATAGCAAAACTTAGTCCTTGATACAGGACTTTGACTTTGGATACATACGGTTGATCGTGAGGAGGTTCTCTGCGATGTGTAGACGACATTACAAGGCGGGTACTTGTTTGTATCTGTAGTTTATTGATCTTAAATGCATGACTTGTTTAATTTCCGAGTAGGTTGCTTTATCTTATCCTTGTTTTTTTTATATCAACCTGTGATACTTTCGTTGCTTGATCTTTGAGCTAATCAAAATTCAAGTCCATACAGTCTCACCTGTTAATTTCCTGATCTGTAAAGTATTGATTGTATGCGAGTACTTAGAAATGATCATTAAACACAACTAAAATTTGGTTGACTTTAGATACACCCTACTTAGTAGATTAGTTACATTTTTATTGATTCTAGTATTTATGTATCATACCGTTGCATAGTTGTGACATGTTGAGATGTGTATATTAGTAACATGCACCATATCTGCATAGTTGCATGCTAGCGAACATCAACTCCCTTATGGTTATGCCCGTCGTCAGTCATATAGTTTTCTTCCCACTCAACCACTCAGGGATAGTGGTAGTTGTTAGAATACGATCAGCCATCCTGTTATGCCACACTCGACCACTCATGAGTAGTGGATGTTGGAGTTGTAGGCAAGTAGTTAACACCCTCTCCATTATTTACAAGGGATAACAGAGTTGTTGGTGACTCTTCCTTTTCCTGAGGTATTGAAGTAGTTGCTTACCAAACATCCTGTCCACTCAACACTTATAGTAGTGATAGTTGTTGGAGTGCGTACAATTGTCACAGCTCTACCCACTCGACCTCACAGATGTGATGTGAGCGCAGCTTAACTAGCGTTAGGGGTGACATATGTCATTGCATCATGTGCACTTATTGTATCTTGCATTTTATTATTGCATTTGTGTGTACATTGCTGCATTTGTATGAGTTATGGTTGCTACATTTGATTAACATACATGTATGATTTATTATTGCATTTTCATTCAGTTTTACACATTTATATATATTATTTTATTTTGGAGATTGTACACCGTTATTTCTACTTGCTTATCATATCTTTTTATATGCAATGCATTTATCAATTTGATTACTTGTAGAGTCCACCCGGACTCACCACCCTTTGCTTTCATTTTTATTTTAGGTAGTTGATAGTTGCGACCATCTGTCAGTTTCCAACCTTGAGTATTTTTAGTTGTTTCGTACTTTCTTAGTAGACTTATCCTTATTTGTCTCTTTAGATTTGTTTTCATCACGGACTGTATTTTATTTTCTATAGATTTTGTACTGTGAGTAGTTTATTCAGAGTTAGATTTTACAATGTTGATGGTTATATTTTTTTATCATTATTAAATGCGTGCATGGTTGTGGAGTTTTCCTTACTATTGTGATGCCAGTCGTGTGAGGTTGTGCTATATTTTGTTGAGATGCATGTATTTAATTTTCAGATTGTCCGCCGTACATGGGAGATGTTGCCTGATTTTCAAGCATGCATGGGCTCTGGGGGCATGACAATTTGGACTTTTCTCAATGATCCTAAAATGTACCTATCAAGTTTTTCTATACTTGCACACTTGACACATATGTCAGATTGCACAATACAACAACAACCAAGCCTTATCCCACTAGGTGGGTCAGCTATATGGATCCTTCTATGCTATTAGACTCTGCCCCCTATTATATCATCATCTATATTTAAATAAAATTTATTTTATTTTTTTATTACTAACCAAGTCTTTTTTGGCCTTTCACTCCCTCATTTAATGCATAGATTTATCATAGTTTCACATCGCTTAACAAGAGCATTTATTGGTCGTCTAAATACATGTTCATACTATCTCAAACGTGTATCTCGAAGTTTTTTCTCAATAGATGCAACTCAGACTTTCTCTCTAATGCTCTCATTTCTTATTATGTCCATCCTCGTATGTTTACACATCCATCTTAACATCCTCATCTATTAAATACCGAATTTTTAGGGGTTGAAAGGAAAAAAATTAAAACTTAGGGGCCTTGTTTGGATTAACCAAACTAGAGGGACCTTTTTGCAAAAGTCCAAAAATCATTTTAAAAACCCTAGATTTTTCCTCACGAAATTAGTTCCCCGTTTATGTTTTCTCGGACGCCGTCTCCTTCGCCTCTGCCCGACGTTGCAACAGGCGACGCCGACGCTCCATGGCGTCGCCCACCGCCGAGACCGCTTCCTCTTCTTCTTCTTCTTCGTCGGTTGCTTCGGTACACACAAAGGAGGCGCCGCCTTGTCTCCCTGTTCGTGGTTCTCTCCTTTTCTCCCTCGCGCTGCAAGCCCTAATTCCTTCTCCTTCCTCGACTGACGTTGAGCACTCTAGCCGGTCGTCGCCTGGTTGGCGGAGCCGACCACTCCACACGATTTTCCTCTGCGTTCTTCACAAGCATATCCCTGTTGCTTGCACCACCCACTAAGTAGGTAAGGAATTTAATTCGGTCTTTGGTCTCTGATAGGGGTTGTGTTTAGGTTTTGGATAGGCTTCTAATTTAGATTAGGTTTGATTTGTGATCTTGTTATGTCTTTGTACATAATCTTTGGGAAGTTGATGTTGGGTCTTCTGTTCTTGATGTTGCGGTGAGTTCTAATTAGAGGATTTCCTATTTGTGTGTGTTTTTATTGTTTGGTGGAGATAAATTAGGTGTGTGGTTTAAGATCAGTGGAGATGGTAAGTTTAGGAGTTGGCTCATAGGTTAGATTCCATTGCCTTGGTATACTCTGCCGTGGGGATTGTATGTTGGAATAGGATTTGGATGATTGGTAGGGCGTTGCTGATTAGAAACTTTATTTCAAACAGATTGAACAGTAGGTTGATTAAGGTAGAACATCCTATACCTCACTGTGATGATGTAGTGGTTGTTTATCCTATCGTGGGATGTAAAGTTTGAGTTTTTGTGGTTGGATTAGTTTCGGGTAATGGTGTTGTGATCTTGAGTCACTAAATCGGTAATTGGAGAAGGTTTAGTTTCTGCTCTTGTAGGTGAATAGTTTTGTTTGTGCCATAGGGATGTTTAGCTCAGAATTCTGTTGCTACCCTCTGTTGTGCCATGAGCTTGTGTAAGAGCATGTCTCTGTGTTGGGTTGTACTTCCATTGTTATGTGATGGATTTTGGATGTTGTAATTGGGATTCGTCGTAATCATGTTTAGTATTTTATTTAGCTAATTTATTAATTTTATAATTAGCTAAACTTTATCATTGATACAAGACCTTGAGTTGGACTCGTTCGAATGATCATGGAAGGTCTTCGTTTACAAAATTTTTCAATAAAAGGCAGGTACTTCTCATTTGTAATCGTGTAATTCTTTTATCTTTAAGCATGGTTGTTTATGTCTAACTAGGCTGCTTGACTTTGTTCTTTGTCGTTGATTGTTTATTGTCGCCATTGATACCTTTCTTCATTGATCTTCGAGTTATTCGAAATTTCATATCCGCACAGTTTTCCGTTGAATTTCTGTTCTGTAAAGTACCGCTTGTACACGAGTACTTAAAGGTTCATTAAACACAAGTAGGTTTATTTGGCATTAGAAATATCCGTAGTTTAGTTGCATGTTCATTGCTTTTCGGTTGGCTTCTGGTTGGTTCTTAGTTGGTTTCTGATATTTGTTGTTTCTACCGGTGCAACGTAATTTTCTGGTTGTTCGTGCATCTGCTATTATGCACCATATCTGCACGTTGCATACTAACGACTATTGGCTTTCATTAGATTAAGCTGTCGTTAGTCATTTAGTTGCTCAGTTCACTCAACCACTTGATGTCGTGGTAGTTGCTAGAGTGCGAAAAATTGTCCTGTTATGTCACACATGTTGGAGTTGTAGGCAAACAGTGACACCCTCACCGTTGTTTCAGAGAGATATTAGAGCTGTTGATAGCTCCCTCTTTATTCTGGGGGTTGGAGCAGTTGGCTCCTAGCATTAGAGTTGTTGATAGCTCCCCCTTTATTCCGGGGTTTGGAGCAGTTGGTTCCCAGCATTAGAGTTGTTGATAGCTCCCCCTTGATTCCGGGGTTTGGAGCAGTTGACTCCCCACCCACTCGGTCACACAGATGTAATGTGTTGGCCCCTTGACTGGTGTCAGGGGTGACACATGTCATTGCATCATATGAAATGATTGCAATTATGCATTTTATTGTGTTTGTGGCATTTACATGATGCTATGATTGTTGCACATGGTTGACATGCATGCATATGTAGAGATTTTGATGTCGTGTTGTTTTATACGTGCTTAGAGGTTTTGGTGTTGTTATATTATGTGGTTTTGCTTACATGTTTATTTGTCATTATATTATATACCATGTCGTTTTATATATGTTGTATATGTTAGGTCTCCTTATATTCCTTATGGACTGTACCTGTTGTATCTCTATTTATTACAGCTTGATTATGCCATGCTTTTTCCTATTCATATACCCGATGAGTCCACTCGGACTCACCATCCCTGCTTCTTCTTTTTGTTTCAGATAGAAGTGTAGGACCGGTGCCGTCGATAGAGGGGGGTGAATATCGATCGTGAAAATTATTCGCGGAAACTTCGTAGAAAAACTTGGACCGTTCTGAACTTAGAACATTAGTAGCACAGCGGAAAAGTAAATAAAAGAAATAAAGCAAGACAGTGACACAGCGGATTTTTACTTGGTTCCCGACCCCCAGGGTCAGTACATCCAAGGCCTATGCACGGGAACGCCCGTCCACTATTGGTCTCCTTCCCGGACTTTCCGGAGGCGGAGAAATCCGACTTACATCGCAAGTTTACAATCAAAAGATAAGTAAAATTAAGTGCGTAATAGTAAACTCAAACCGAACAAACATGATCTGAAACTCGGCCGATCTGGACCTCCGAAGTGCCGCGCACTTCCTCCTGGAGCCTCCCGGTCGTAGAGCCTCGTCTTTAGCGCATTCTCGTCGGTCAGAAAGATCAGAATGGTACTTGGCAGTTGATGTTGAAGCAGAGGGGTCGAAGCCCCTTATATAGGCCTCCTGGGGGCGCCCCGAAAAACCCGGTCAAACCTTATCCTTACGCTTACCTCGCCGCAGGTGACAAAATCTTTGACCAGGGCGCCCCGGACCTTCCGGGCGCCCTCATGAAGGCTTATCTGTGTTTGGCACTCGAAACAGCATAAACAGGTTCGAACTCGGGCGCTCCGGACGCTCCGGGCGCCCCGTTTGACACCTGTTCTGCCTGCTTACTTAAACTGCTCTTTTTAGCTTTGTTTGGGGGCGCCCCCACTATTGGGGGTGCCCTGGATGCATGGGGGCGCCCCCACTGCTGGGGGCGCCCTGCTTCAAGGCTGGCCGCACAGTTTTTTGCCTGGTTTACCTGCTTTGTTTCCGGTTCTTGATACCTGCAAGATACACAAACACAAAGCATAGATACATATAATGTTAGCCTTAAAGACTTGGTTCTGACTTCGGATTTGCACGAAACCCTAGGTCGAACTGGCACGAGTTCTCATCCCCGAGAACTCGCCCTTCACCTACTTCTTTCAGGAGACGCTTGCCACCCAGTCCTTCGGGTGGACTTTTGCTTAGCTTCCGATACTTCCGGACCTCGAGACGCCCAAACCCTGACCCGTCTCTACTCTTGTCCTTAGTCATCGCTCAATTAAGTTGCTCAGTCCCTTGGACCAAGACTTCATTCCCCAGCAGCCCTTTGCCAGGTGCCTAGCAGTCCTTTGTCATGTCTTCATTCCCTAGCAGTCCTTCGCCAGGTGCCTAGCAGCCCTTCGCTAGGTCTTCTATGCCTAGCAGCCCTTCGCTAGGTGCCTAGCAGCCCTTCGCTAGGTCTTGGGGATTCGATACCTAGCAGCCATTCGCTAGGTCTTAAGGTTTTGATATCTAGCAGCTATTCGCTAGGTGTCTAGTAGCCCTTCGCTAGGTCATAAGGTTTTGATATATAGCAGCCCTTCACTAGGTGCCCAGCAGCCCTTCGCCAGGACTTTGTGCCCAGCTTAACTCACCAGGTCTTAGTGCCTAGGTTAACTAGGTCTTTTCTTCCACTTTGGTTACTTCTCTTTTGCTCCCTTTTGTCTGTTCATTGTATCACTGATTTAAGTGTATTGTCAAACATTAAAACACTTAAAGGTGAACATCATTGATGCAACTTGCACCAACAATCTCCCCCTTTTTGATGTTTGACAATAACTTAAGTTAGATTGGTTAAAACAGGGCTAACTCACTATCCTTGGGATAAAAAAAAATGAAAAAATGATATAAGTTTGATAAAGATAAAAAATTATATAAGTTTTGAAACTACATTTTTGATTTTTGGGGGAAGAATTTTTCTAACTTCTAACTTAAACACACCTCTCCCCCTTTGTCATACATCAAAAAAAAAAAACTTGCACCAACAATGAAGATCTTTGGTTTTATTTGAAAATACTTAGCGTAAAATTTTGAAAGCATTGTATTTTGAATGATATATTGCAATTTTTTTGAGAGATGCATATTTTGAAAATGATGCTATATGCTTTGACAAGTACTAGTACTTTGAAAAATTATGTAATTTTTGAAGAATATAAGTACCTTTGAAAAATGTATTGAATTTTTGAATAATTAAGTACTTTTGGAAAATGCGTAACTTTTGAAAGAATGCTATTTTGGAAAATATAAATTTTATGCATATTTTGCAAGTACTAACCTTTTTGAAAAAGATGAGACTTTTAGAAAAATATAAGTAATTTTTGAAACATCATATTTTACTTGACTAGGATTCTTTTCCAGTCTGGCACAATCCTAAGAAACCTTGTTGACTACAAGGACATTTCCTAAGTGTCCTGGAAATTCTCCAACCCAAGTAAATATAAAAATAATCACATAACTTCTGAAAAATAGAATAATACATTTTGAAGTATATTTTGAAAAATGTATAAATTTTTGAAGTCATAATACTTGATTTGGTTTATCTTCCAGTCTGACACAATCATAGGAAACCTTGTTGACCACAAGGACATTTTCCTAAGTGTCTTGAAGATTTTCCAAACTCAAGATAAATATTTTTTTTTGTGAAATTGATCAAAAGCAAATGAATTTTTGAACATACTGGTATTTTTTTTTAAAAAAAATGATAGTATTTCGAAAGAATACTTATGTTTTTAGCAAGATTTTGAAGATATTGTTCAAGAAAACATGTTATTAAATTGTTCTTTTGATGTGACCTCCCCCTAAACTTGACTCAGTCCTGGGAAGCTTGTTGACCACAAGTACTCTTCCTCTGAGTCTTAAGGTTTGATTCAGATCAAAAGAATAATAATTTTCAAAATAATTTAAAACTTGTCAGACTCCCCCTAAATTTGACACGTCCTAGAAGTCCTTGAAGATCATAAAGTGGACATTTCCTCTGTGTCTTTAGGGTTTATAAAAATCAAAGAAACGATAATTTTCAAGTAGATAAATTTTGAAGCCACAATTTGGAAAGAAGATAATTTTGAAAACATATGTGATGCAAATTAAGGTGCAGTTTTCGAAAAAGAACAAAACACTCCCCCTGCATCCACCACCATTTGACTCTAACTAAGTGCCTTAAGGAACTTTAGTGTTGTCCTAGGAGACTTGTGTCTAATTGAGTGAGTCAAACAATTTTCAAAGGATATAATTTTTGAAAATATATAATATATATATTCAATCAGACAAGCATGAATTCCATAAAAACATTATTATGTTGAAGCACTATCTTGAAAATATATTTTTAGAAAAATATTCTAACAATTTTGAAAAACAATTTTGAAAAATATTTTTCAATTCATTAGTCCTTAACATCTCACCCATTTTAAGTGTATAAATACAACAAGCATGGTTGCCTTATAGGTGTATTGTGAGATGCTCGAATCATTTTTATTAATTTATTATTAACTCTAAGATTTAATTGAAGCTATGTTAGATTTGAATTTAACAAGAAGTAACTTGAATTTGAATTTCAAAAATTGGCTTCCAGGTCTTGGCGAGGCACTAGGCCTTCTTTGGCCGTAGCCTTATTGGATCATCAACCCTTTCCTGGACAAAGCCTTTTAATGAAATTTCATTTTCAAAATTACTTTTTGAAAAATTCTGGTCTAACTAGTTTGGGTCTTGGATTGGTAGCTTCGGCTAGTTTCACCAGTCTAAAGAGACCAAGTAGAGTATACTTGATCTTATTAGAGTTGGTTTTCCTAACGTACTATCATCTCACCGCCACCCAATACTAGGTTGATCAAGTTTCAATTATTCTTTTTCCTATAGCCGTTCTAATATATGCATAAAATTTAAATATGAATGACATGTCATATATTCAAAAGCAATAGCAAATGCATGACATGACAATTATGCATGAGTCAAACAATTCAAATCATTTTATTTAAGTTTCTAAAAATGTATCAAATTCCCGATTTGATACATGTCGAGTGAACCTGCGAATATGCCAACCCACTTTGACATATTTAATGTTATTGATTTTAATTGTTACAGTTCGAGTAAAATTTTATTTTAGTTTGAGTTTAGGTTATTTAAGATTTTAGTTGGATTCAGGTTAATTAAGAAACAATTGATGTTGAATTAATTAGAACTTAATTGATGTTGAATTAATTTAAGATTGAATTGATTATGATTTAAATTGAATTTAATTAGAATTTTAATTTAATTTAATTTGAATTTAATTAAGGATTAATTCATATTTAATTAAAATTTAATTGGAATTTAATTAAGGTTAATTCGAATTTAATTAAAGTTTAATTCGAATTAAAATTTAATTCGAATTTAATTAAGGTTTAATTAAGATTTAATTAAGATTTAATTTGAATTTAATTAAGTTTTAATTTGAATTTAATTAAGATTTAATTTATTTGACTTTTTAAGGTTATGATGATTAATTAATAATTATGGGTTTAAATTCATCATTTTCATTATTTCGAAAATTTCGTCTTCATCTTTATCTTTCTTTTCAAGTTTTTCTAATAATTTTGATTTATTTGAATTTTTGTAATTTTTATTGACTATGGCCCTAATCTTAGATAATTCCATATCTTTCTCAAGATTAGATCTTTCAATATCCTCACAGTAGGTGGAGTAAATTGGGCCACTAATTAAGGTTTTGTAATAATCTTCAATATTATCTCTGATTAAGTTATTATCTAGGAGAATTTTGTCTTTAAAATTATCCTCAGAATTATCCTCAGACACATCTTCAATATTTTCAAGAAATTCAAGATTAATTTCTAGATTATCCTTAAGATTTTCAGAATTAATTTCTGGATTATCTTTCAGATTTTCAGAATTAATTTCTGGATTAATTTTACTAACTTCAGAGTTATGTTTAGAATTTTTAGATTCGAATTCAAATTTGTACAATGGATTTTCAAATTTGAATTCAAAATCATCTAAAGAGTTTTCCAATTTGAATTCGGATTTATCCTTAGGATTTTCGAATTTAAATTCGGATTTATCCTTAGGATAAAATTTATCTGAATTAGAATTATCAGAATTAATAATTTCAGAATTTATTTTAGAATTTACTGAATTGGTCGTTCTGGATTAAATAGTTAATTTCAGATATTTTAGTCATATCTATATTTTCTAATTTCACATGCAAGATATTAATTCTATTGTGCAGTAAATCTAATTTATCAAGAAAATTAACTAAATTATCTAAGGGCAGTGCAGGAGTTTCAAAACTTTTCGGAACGTAAATTTTGCGTACCTTTGTCGGACATTTGTTCTTGTAGTGTCCGTATTTTCCGCACTTGAAGCATTGTACATGATCTTTATTTTTTCGGACTCCTGGCGCTGGTACCTCCTTTGCCACCGGTGATGTAGATCGAGTCTTACGAGTAGGGCACTGATTTTTGTAGTGCCCTCTCTCCCTACACGTGAAACAGATAGTATGGAATTTAAAAATGGACATTTTTAAAATAAAAAGTACCTGATTCACCCTTGGGCTCCCCCACAATTCCTGGCGTCGTTGCTCCGTCGGCGGTTAGTCCGGTGAAGAGCGGCTCGGCTCTGATACCAATTGTAGGACCGGTGCCGTCGATAGGGGGGTGAATATCGATCGTGAAAATTACTCGCGGAAACTTCGTAGAAAAACTTGGATCGTTCTGAACTTAGAACATTAGTAGTACAGCGGAAAAGTAAATAAAAGAAATAAAGCAAGATAGTGACACAACGGATTTTTACTTGGTTCCCGACCCCCCAGGGTCAGTACATCCAAGGCCTATGCACGGGATGTAACGCCCCAAAATTCCCATTTTTAGTTCTTAAAGTCCTTAGAATTATTTAAAAATAGTTTAGAAATATTCTAGATATTTTTAGAAATTTTTAGAATATTTTTATGGAATTTTCCGAGTCCGTTTAGTATTTTTAAAAAAAGGAAAAACGTTTAAGGGCAGCAGGAGGTTCGAACCCGCGACCAGCACAGTGACCAGGCGCGCGCGTGACCAGCTGGGATTGTTGGTTTTGTTGAAATAAACTGGGCGAAACAATAGATAAGGTATAGTTAGGTCAATCCGCCCCATAAATATAAATAGATAAGTTAAGAGAGGAAATTGGATTTTTTCGGTTTTCTCTCTTCCTCACCCTAGCCGCGCGACCCTTCCCCTCTCCTCTCTTGGGCGAAACAACACCAAGGCCAAGAGGGCCGGCCAAGGCTCTCCTCCGAGAGATATTCCTATATTCGGGATCCCCGCGACGAGAGGAACGCGTAGGCGCGAAGAATTCTCCGAGATCTCAAGTTTCTCCCGAACCTCCGACGCCATTCTTGGTTGTAAGTCCAAGATATCAAGGTAAGTACTGCTCACCTGCAGTAAGAGGCGGTTTTTCCGCGAGAATTTCCTTTAAAAGTTTTTAGAAGAGATATTTCCTTTTTGTTTGAGTTTTTGCTTGTGATCTTAGTTCATTATATGCTTATATATGTTGATTAATACCCTATGTGAGTTTAGGGTCCAAGAAAAGCTATGAGAAAAGAAAAGAAAAGATAAAGATAAGAAAAGAAAAGGCCAAGGCCTTAAGAAATCCCCAAAAGTCAAGACTTAGGGATTTTTAGCACGCAAGGTGCTCCAGAAAATGCCAAGGCATTTACAGATAAGAAAGAAAAGAAAGAAAAGCTATTTTATTTTATAAGGCCAGTACCCGGCGTCCAAGGGCGTCGTTAAAGAAATCCAGGTGTCCAATTCCAAGGTCTTGGCCCTGGTAGACCAAGGTCTGCTCTATTAGGATTGGTGGCTCGCTACCCCAACCTTTTAGGGAACGCGCATATCAGATGGTACTTACGTCTTCAGTGGATCCAAGTGATTATTATTTTCAAGTATATGCTTTAGCAAAGTTTCGAAAGTTTAAGAAAGTTTTCAAAAGTTAAAGAATAGCTAAAGTTTCAAGTTGAGCCAAGAAAAGAAAATTGAGATTTATTATTGCTTGAGTATGCATGTTTTGAGTTATACATGTTCTTAGTTTTCTTCCAAGCATGTTAGTATCTCATATGATTTTCATATTGTTCTAGAAGCATGTTTGCACATTTCGAGATTTTGTGAGCTAGATAGTACTTACTAAGCTTTTTGCTTACTAGTTGCATTTCCTCTTATTGCAGATAAAGGTAAAGGCAAGCAATCCTGAAGGAAGGCGACGAGGCGGTGCTGAGTAAAGTGTGTGTGGTGGCTGATTTTGGAGAGATCTTTGAGATGAGACAATTTAACTATCCAAATTACAATGTTATAGTTTATTCAAATTTCAAGTTCTTGTTTTAGGGAGTTTAGCGAACATTTAAGTTTTGGATAGTTTTACATACTCAATTTCTTAGAGTAAAGATTCCATGTCATTTCTTTTAGCCTACATATTCTTATGATTGCATTGGATGAGTAGAAATGTGAGTAGTTGGAGATATTGATACTTTGTTAGAGAAATAGATGCATGTGCCAAGATAGTATCAATTTCTCTTGAATTAAGTTTTATTGCTTAAATATGTTTAGAAAAGTTGCATCCATATTTCATAATGCTTTAGCAAGGTTATAAAACATGTATTTGGTGTTAGGAATGCATAGGAGTCAAGATTGGTACAAACTTTAGTGTTAAAGTTCATATAACTTGAATAGTTTATTTTCTTCCGCAAAAGTCCTAATTTCAAGTTTATAGATTGATTTTGTTTGGCTAAATTGTTTAGAAAACTAGCATAGAGTATAGAAATGGTATCATAGTTTTATATGGCTCGAAAATACATGATTGGTGGACCTTTGAAGCAAGTGCCGAAACCTGAATTTCAGATTTCAGGCCTATCAGTCGACTGATACAGTATCACTCGACTGATACCCGAAAGATGAGTTGGGCGAGGCAAGCTTCAATGAGTATCATCTTGCGAGCTTTTGAGAAGGAAAGTGTGATATGGTATCGTGCATGACTACTTAAGTTAGAATATCATTGTTAGATGAATTTAAAAGAAAAAAAAAGATTTCCGCATTTTTAGTCATGCATCAGAAGTCGAGAAGTAGAGAAAAGTAACGATCCGTCTAAGGTAGAAGAAGGCGGGTCGCTACACGGGAACGCCCGTCCACTATTGGTCTCCTTCCCGGACTTTCCGGAGGCGGAGAAACCCGACTTACAGTGCAAGTTTACAATCAAAAGATAAGTAAAATTAAGTGCATAATAGTAAACTCAAACCGAACAAACAAGATCTGAAACTTGGCCGATCTAGACCTCCGAAGTGCCGCGCACTTCCTCCTGGAGCCTCCCGGTCGTAGAGCCTCATCTTTAGCGCGTTGTTGTCAGTCAGAAAGATCAGAATGGTACTTGGTAGTTGATGTTGAAGCAGAGGGGTCGAAGCCCCTTATATAGGCCTCCTGGGGGCGCCCTGGACGCTGGGTGCGCCCCGAAAAACTCGGTCAAACCTTATCCTTGCGCCTACCTCGTCGCAGGTGATAAAATCTTTGACCAGGGCGCCCCGGACCTTCCGGGCGCCCTCATGAAGGCTTATCTGTGTTTCGCACTCGAAACAGCATAAACAGGTTCGAACCCGGGCGCCCCGGACGCTCCGGGCGCCCCGTTTGACACCTGTTCTGCCTGCTTACTTAAACTGCTCTTTTTAGCTTTGTCTGGGGGCGCCCTGGATGCATGTGGGCGCCCCCACTGCTGGTGGCGCCCTGCTTCAAGGCTGGCAGCACAGTTTTTTGCCTGGTTTACTTGCTTTGTCTCCGGTTCTTGATACCTGCAAGATACACAAACACAAAGCATAGATACATATAATGTTAGCCTTAAGGACTTGGTTCTGACTTCGGATTTGCACAAAACCCTAGGTTGAACCGGCAAGAGTTCCCATCCCCGAGAACTCACCCTTCACCTACTCCTTTCAGGAGACGCTTGCCACCCAGTCCTTCAGGTGGACTTTTGCTTAGCTTCCGATACTTCCGGACCTCGAGACGCCCAAACCCTGACCCGTCTCTACTCCTGTCCTTAGTCATCGCTCAGCTAAGTTGTTCAGTCCCTTGGACCAAGACTTTATTCCCCAGCTGCCCTTTGCCAAGTGCCTAGCAGTCCTTTGCCAGGTCTTCATTCCCTAGCAGTCCTTCGCCAGGTGCCTAGCAGGCCTTCGCTAGGTCTTCTATGTCTACCAACCCTTCGCCAGGTGCCTAGCAGCCCTTCGCTAGGTCTTAAGGTTTTGATACCTAGCTGCCCTTCGCTAGGTGCCTAGCTGCCCTTCGCTAGGTCTTAAGGTTTCGATATCTAGCGGCCCTTCGCTAGGTGCCCAACATCCCTTCGCCAGGACTTAGTGCCTAGCTTAACTCACCAGGTCTTAGTGCCTAGGTTAACTAGGTCTTTTGTTCCACTTTGGTTACTTCTCTTTTGCTCCCTTTTGTCTGTTCATTGTATCACTGACTTAAGTGTATTGTCAAACATTAAAACACTTAAAGGTGAACATCATTGATGCAACTTGCACCAACAAGAAGGTATTTATATTTCTTAGAGCTAGGAGAGGATTCAGTTGTCAGTCTCACGGAGTCGAGTTTGTTCCTTATTTGGTTTACTGTCGCAGTACTTTATTTATGCGTTTTCGTTGTTTCCACATTTTCATTCATAAACTGGATATGTTTTTATTGGTCCGATATTCTCATATTAGATATATATTTATTTTGGACTCATGTTGGAGTTTTTCTTTGTTCTCGAACTCTCGCTTAACTTTATTTCTGCTAAAAGACGTTAAAGGTTTTTCAATGTTTAAGTTTTAGTTATGGTTGTCATTAATATTGATATAAACTACACGGTTGTGGATTTAATTACTATGTTGATGCCAGCCGTGGATGACTGAGCTATATGTATTATGTATTATTTGTCCCAACTTGTCCGCCGTACAGGTGAGATGTTACCCAATTTTCGAGTAAGCATGTGCTTCTGGGGGCGTGACATCATCTCTACAACTTTCATATTTTTCTCATATGCTTGAGTCATAGTCCAATATTTAGCACCATATAAGCGGGGGTGCTGGGGGCGAGCGATTTCGCCTTTTTGTCTAATTGTCGTTTTATAAAACTTCTCTTTAAGTTTTAGAAGTACTTTATAATCACATAAAATACCTGACGTTAATCCCCATTTCAACTTTCTTGTATTATATGTAAGGCATATCTCTCAATCTCTCAATCACTTTGCAAAAATGATCCTAAATACTTAAAGCTCTCAGTGTTAGACAACTCGTTATCTCCTATCTTAACAATTATCTCATTACGTCTAATATTGCTAAACTTAAATTTCATATATTATGTCCTTACTCTACTAAGCCTAAAACGTTTCACTTCTAGTATTTTCTGTCATGATTCTAGTTTGACATTTACTCCTTTACGTGTCTCGTCTATAACAATAATATCATCTGCAAACAACATGCACGATGGTATTGTATCTTGAATGTGTCCAGTGAGTTCATCCATGATTAGTGTAAAAAGATAGAGACTTAGAGTTGATCCTTGATGTAATCCTATACTTATTGGAAATGCTTTAGTTAATTCGTTTGAAGTCTTCACTCTGGTCATTACATCTTCGTATATATTCTTAATTAATTCAATATATGTTACGCTAACGTCTCTCTTTTCTAGAATTGTCCATATTATTTCTCTTGGTAGTCTATCATAAGTTTTTTCTAAATAAATGAATACCATGTGTAGATCTTTCTTTTGCTCTTGATACTTTTTAATTAATTGTCTAAGAAGATGTGTATATTGTAGACCTTCTAAACATGAACCCAAATTGATTTTCGATCATCGTTGTTAATCTTTTTTTTATTACTCTTTTCCAAAGTTTCATGGTAGACTCATTAGTTTAATACACCTATAGTTTGCATAATTTTGTACATCTTCTTTGTTCTTATATAAGGGAATTATAGTACTTACCCTCCATTGATTAGATATTTTTTTATTTTCAATATCATATTAAATAATTTTTTAAGTCATTTAATACTTTGTTTCCCTAAGTATTTCCATAACTCTATTACACAATAACTAATTTAAATTCTGTGTTATATATCAAAGCCTTAGTTCGATCCACTAGTGCTACCTGCATCAACAAAGACAACAATCATCAAATAAATTAGTTCAATTAATTGGAATCACATTGAGTCAACCGGGGAGAATTGATTGTTAAGAAGAAGATTAATGTAGTCATAAATTTAGATAATTGAAAAATCATTAGTCGACTAGAATTGTCTAAAAATGCTAATTTGAGGTTGAATTGTGACTAACTTGGAGGCTATAAATAAGGGAGGGACAAGGTTAGCTAATGAAGACTTTTGAAGGCACTTTACACTCTGATTAATTGTTCTTCCTACTTAATAATTAGTGTTTTTTTGTTGTTTAATCTTGAGGCTTTTACCTCCAAGCTTGGTACTTGGATCAAGTCTTACTTGCGTTTATTGATTCATATTATTGCCTAGGCTTTGTAAAATGTTTCTTCACCTCTAGAAGTAGAAAATACACAAACATTTAAGAGTTGACTCACCTTATGAATCATAGGCTAGGTAAATATGATATTGGGGGTTCCAAACCATATTAAATTGTCATGTTAGTGTTTGCTTGTAGATCTAAAGCATGAAAACGAAATAAAAAATTGGAAAATTGTAAACACTTATAATGGATTTCGCAAATCCTTCACTGTTCTTCATGCTTGTTGTTGGAAGAGCAATCACGGAAGATCGAACTGCTCTTTTAGGTTCCACAAACCAAACCGAAATTGTGGATGTTCTTCTCGTGCCAAGCCTTTTAGCGCACAATTGAGCTCCGCATTTTGCCTTTCTCTTGGACGCACTCCCTCCCCTTTCATAGTAAAAGGGAGAAGTGGGGAAGTGGGCAACGTGGGTTTGTTCACGATCCCCACTTCGGACATCTCCCACTCATCCAAGTTAAGTCTGAAAGACCATATAAAGAATCAAGTCACAAAGACTATAAAAACTAGGTCACAAAAATCAAATAGTCACAAAGACCATATAGTCACATAGACTAATAGAACATCCAATTCATACTTTAGGGAAAATGGTTGGTCTAATAGCAAACATACTGAGTAATCAATGGTAAGAAAGTTGTTCCACTTAACTTAGTCGCTCTCTGAGCGATCAATACTAAGAAATTTGATACACTTTACTTAGTCGCTCTATCACATGAATCAGAGACATCAATAACTTGTTTTTATCCCAAATTAAATTATTTACATCAATATGTACATCTCTAATCTCTCATGATGACAATTAAATCAAGAGCATGTTTAGTATTTCCATTCAATATAATTATTCACAATTACATTTTAAGTACTCAACAAAAAATATAATTAGTCGACTAGTGAATAAATGTCAAAGATGTAAATTTTTCTTAATCTTTCATTTTTGCTAGAATATAACCTTGTAATCAGTTGTTTTCCTAGTTATGCTCCATAGACCGAATCATCCATAGCCAATAGGATGCATGTTAAAGTAGCAGACACTGATTAGAATTTCAAACAGACAGCTAAATAATCACTTGAGATAAAATTGAGATTAACTTATAATCTCAAGGGTCTCACATAGTAGAGAATCAAGGATCCATTCTCCTACTACCCTTATCATCGCTATAGCACATGTGGTATGAATCACATGCTACGATATTTTTCTCTTTAACAAATAAAGAGTGCATGTTTTTCTCAAAATTAACATCGTACAGATTCTGATCTAGGCATACCTTATGTCTAATCCTGAATTCAACTTATGAATTCTAATCTGGCTTTCTGCAGATTCAGTAAATAGTGGGTTCATTTACTCCGATCATTATATAATGATCTCATCTTGATACAAAAATCAAGGCAACCTCAACTTATGAGTATGTTGTAAGTACCCCGGGTGAGTTTTGATATGGTCAACCTAGTCAAGTTAGATCCTATTGTGTTTAATCCATGTGTCTAAGGGTGCAGGAGTTTAGGAGCATAGGAAGTCGAGCAGAAGATGCAGCGGCCGAGAAGGATGACATGGGAAGGGAGTCAATGGGCTTGGTGCATCCGAGGGACACGGAGTTCTGCGGAAGAGTACACCAGTGGAGCGAGAAGAACACGCGTAACGTCCGAGGGACGAGAAGCCGGGGGGAAGCTTGCTCGAGGACAAGGCCGGAGGAGGGTTCGGGTGAGCTCAACTCTGGAAGGTCCGAAATCACCCAAGAAGAGCTGCTAAAGACTGGTCAGCAAGGAGCTGACCAAAGCCACTCGGGCACCCCTATGCTTTAGGGCGACCGAGAATGAGGGTGCCTCTATTCTCGGGCGCCCAGTGCATACAAGGGCTCGAGATGTGAGTCTTATCCATAGATTAGCTAGCCGTTTGCAAACGTTGCGAAACGGATAGCTTCCATGCCACGTGTCTGGTGCCCCAAGCACTCGGGCGCCCTTGTTGTGCTACGTCAACATTCGGATAAAGTTATCCTTGGCTATGAATAGGACCCCAAAGCTCAGTTCTATTCATCCATTGCATTGTACTTGAAATTCAGTTTTGTTTTTCATTATTTTCTAAGCTTTTCATGTTATAAAGAGGCTTCTCCGCCCCAATGAGTTCATCTAGAGTTTGCACCTTATTTTGTCTTGGATTAGCAACCTTCCTTGTTGTAGACCAAGTAAATATGTATGTCTCTTTTCTTTTTCTGTCTAGTTTATATTTATGTTCCTTACTATTATTGTGAACTAACTTTCATCTTTGTTGAGCAACAATAAAAGATAGTTTATTTTTATTTGAAGGAGCAATTCACCTCCACTTGCCAACCACACGATCATCGACATATGCTTCCATTCACAGCTACATAGGTTGTCCCATACGTAATGGTTTTATCTCTATTTATATTCAACAAATAGAGATGAGTGAGTGGACCAATCTCAACCTGCCAACATGCTTATTGAGACATTATCCAAAATGTACCTGTTGGTGCAAGATGCATCAGTGATGTCCTCCTCATGTGTCTCAATGTTTAACAATATGCTTAAGTTAGTGATACATTAGAACAAGGAAGGGCTAGTCAAGAAAGGAGTACCAAAGTGAAGGAAAGTCCTAGTTAACCTAGGCAATAAGTCCTGGTTCGAAGAATTGGGCACTAAGTCCTGATCATGGATTGGGCACTAAGTCCTAGCTGCGGGCTGGGCACTTAAGACCTGACCGAGGGTTGGCTATGAAGTCCTGGTTCAGGAAATTGGGCAATAAGTCCTAGGCACCGAAGTCCTGACATAGGGTTGGGCACCAAAGTCCTGACATAGGTTGGGCAATAAGTCCTGGTCGTGGACTGGCACGAAGTCCTGGTGAGTGAAGCTGGACAAAAGTCCTAGTAAGTGAAGCTGGGAAATAAGTCCTGGTCGTGGACTGGGCACAAAGTCCTGATCATAAGATTGGACAAAAGTCCTGGTGAGTGAGGTCGGGCAAAAGTCCAACCGGATGGGCTGGATGGCAACCTTCTCCTAAGAGGAGTAGGCGAAAGGCACGTTGCCCGAGATGGGAACATAGGCGTCGGTTCGACCTAGGGTTTCACAGGAAAACCAAATTCAGAAGCAATCTTTAAGGTAGAGGATATATATTTGGTTGTCTTGTGTTTGTGTATTTTGCAGGTACCTAGAATTGGAGGCAAAGCAGGCAAACAAACACAAAAGAGGCTGAAACACAGCTTCTTGGCGCCCCCATTGATACAAGCGCCCCCATTAAGTCAGGCGCCTGAATGAATCAGGCGCCCCATTCAACACATGCTCCCAATAAGCCAGGTTTTATCAGATTGCAAAGTTCACAATTTGGATGAAGTTTTGATCGCCTATAGGGCGCCCCAAAGGCTCTACGGCGTCCGTGAAGATGCTATATAAAGGGGTTCGACCCCTCAACTCAGTACACCAATTCCAACTACATTCTAAGCATTCCGAGCGAAAGAAAAGTGCAAGAGATGAAGCCCTGCGACCAAGGAGGCTCCAGGAGGAAGTGCTCGGCACTTCGGAGTTCCAGATTGGCCGGGATCATTAATTCTTTGTTTGGTTTGATTTACTTTCCGCATTTAATTTCCTTAATATTTTTTATTGTAAATCGTGCATTGTAAGATGAGTTTCTTCGCCTCTGGAAAGTCCGGAAACCATTAGTGGACGGGTGTTTCCCGTGCTTAGGCCTTGGACGTACTGACCATGGGGTTTGGGAACTAAGTAAAATCTCGTGTGCACTTTGTTGATTGTTTCTTTTCTGTCTATTTTTCCGCTGTACTACTAACTCTAAATTGAATGAACGATCAAAAGTTTACAACATGCTTTCCGAAGAAATTTTTACAAGTCGATATTCACCCCCCCTCTATCGACGACACCGGTCCCCACAAGTGGTATCAGAACATGGTTGCTCTTCACCGGACTAACAGTCGACGGAGCAAAGATGCCAGGAGTTGAGGGGGAGCCGAGGGGTGAATCAGGTATTTTTTGTTAAATTATGGTCAATTTCAAATTTCATATTACATGTTTCAAGTGCAGGGAGAGAGGACACTATAAAAATCAGTTTCCTACTCGTAAGACTCGATCTTCACCACCGGCGGCAATGGAGGTACCAGCACCCTGAGTCCGGAGGGACAAGAGTCACATCAAATGCTTCAAATGTCAAAAGCATGGACACTACAAGAATCAGTGTCCGTCCAAGGTACGAAAAGTTTACGTTCGTAAACATTTTCAAATTCCTGCACAGTCGTATGATAATGACTTAGTTAATTTTTCTGAAAAATTAGAATTATTGTATAGTCAAATTAACATTTTGCATAACCAATTACCAAATATAGGCAATAGGAAAATATCAGATATCAACTCATTAATTTTTAATATCAATGCATTGATTTTTAGAATTAATTCTGATAATTCTAAAAATAATCTTGAAAATATTAATTTTGATAATGTTGAAATTAATACCGATAATGTTGAAATTAATTCTGATAATGTTGAAATTAATCCTGAAAATATTGAAGATATTTCTGAGGATAAGGATGGTATTGAAAATAATTCTGAAAATATTGAAGATATTTCTGAGGATAAGGATGATTTTTCTGAGGATATTTCTGAAGATAGTGAAGATAAAAATTCTCTTGATGATGATTTAATTATTAATTTCTTGGATAATTTGATGATAATTATAAAACATTAATTAGTAGCCTTGAAAACTACTCCACTTACTATGAAGATATAGAAAGATATAATTTTGATGATAAGGATGAGGAGGAAGATGAATTTTGTAGAATCAAGGCTACAGTTAATAAAATCTCCAAAAATTCAAACAAAGCAGAAGTGTTAGAAAAATTTATAAAATTAAATAAAGAAGAAATAGTAGATAAGTCAGACATTTTTGAATTAATGAAGTTAATGCAACTAGACCCGAAACTTTTAACTCAATTTAAACCTTAAATCCTAATTAAACCTTAATTATCTTAACTCTAATTAATCTTTAAGTAGTTTAATCATAATTAAATTCTTGATTAATTTAATCATAATTAAATTCTTAATTAATTTAATCCTAATTAAACTTCAATTAATTATACATAATTAAATTCTTAATTAATTTAATCCTAATTAAACTTCAATTAATTTAATCATATTTTAATCCTTAATTAATTTAATTTTAAATAATCCTTAATTAATTTCATTTTAATCCTTAATTAATTTAATTTTAATCCTTAATTAATTTAATTTTAATTAATCCTTAATTAATTTAATTCTAATTAATACTTAATTATTTTATCCTTAATTATTTTAACTTTAATCAATCCTAATTAATCTTTAACAACTTAAATTAAACCCAAATTAACTATTATTTCTGAACAATTAATTCTTAATTAACGTAAATCCAATTAATCCTTAATTAATTCTTAAATAACTTCAACGTTAAATCCAAATCTAATTAATCCTCTAATTATGTCTTAATAATTCTTAATTCTAATTAAATCATAATAACTTAAACTCAAATTAAATAAAACTTACCCAACTGCAACAATCAATTTAATAAAATTAAATATGTCAAAGTGGGTTGACATATTCGCAGGTTCACACGACATGTATCAAATCGGGAATTTGATATATTATTAGAAACTTAAGTAAAATGTTTTGACTTGTTTGACTCATGCATAACTGTCATGCTCATGCATTTATTTTTTTCATGCATAACTGCTCATGCTCATGGATTTGTTCCAAGTTCAAAATATTTTTCCAAAATGCACAATACTTTTCAAAGTACAATTTTTTGTAGTGCAATTTAAGCACTTAGTTTTTTTTTAACTAGTAGTTAGTTTAAAAAAAACAAAAGGGAAGAGTTACCAAAAATTGTTTTATCAAAAATGATATGCTTTCAAAAAAATTATACTAAGTACTTTCGAAAGGAAAAGAATTTTTTTAAAATTTTCATTGTTGGTGCAAATGTGTTTTTGTCATTTTTTTGATGTATGACAAAGGGGGAGACTGAGTTTAAGTTAGAATTTTTTTTCTCACAAAGGAATAGAGAGCTTAATTTAGAAATTTTGTCCCAAAGGATCCATGTTTAAATCAAATTTTTTCAAGGATCAAAATGTAAATCAAATTGTTTTTTTCAAAGGATCAAAATTTTCCCATTTTATCCCAAGATTATAACTTAGCCCTTTAATCCAACCTAACTTAAGATATTGTCAAACATCAAAAAGGGGAAGATTATTGGTGCAAGATGCATCAGTGAAGTCCTCCTCAAGTGTTTCAATGTTTAACAATATGCTTAAGTTAGTGATACATTAGAACAAGGAAGGGCTAGTCAAGAAAAGAGTACCAAAGTGAAGGAAAGTCCTAGTTAACCTAGGCAATAAGTCTTGGTTCGAAGAATTGGGCACTAAGTCCTGGCCTCGGGCTGGGTACCTAAGACCTGACCGAGGGTTGGGCACGAAGTCCTAGTTCATGGAATTGGGCAATAAGTCCTGGCCGAGGGATGGGCACCGAAGTCCTGACATTGGGTTGGGCAAAAAGTCATGGTCATGGACTGGGCACGAAGTCCTGGTGAGTGAAGCTGGGCAAAAGTCCTAGTAAGTGAAGCTGGGCAATAAGTCCTGGTCGTGGACTGGGCACGAAGTCCTGGTCGTAAGATTGGGCAAATGTCCTGGTGGGTGAAGCTAGGCAAAAGTCCAATCGGATGGGCCGAGTAGCAACCTTCTCCTAAGAGGAGTAGGGCACGTTCCCCGGGATGGGAACATAGGCGTCGGTTCGACCTAGGGTTTCGCGAGAAACCTAAAGTCAGAACAAATCTTTAAGGCTGAGGATATATATTTGGTTGTCTTGTGTTTGTGTATTTTGCAGGTACCTAGAATTGGAGGCAAGGCAGGCAAACAAACATAAAAGAGGCTGAAACATAGCTTCTTGGGCGGCCCCATTGATATAGATGCCAGGCGCCCCCATTAAGTCAGGAGCCTGAATGAATCAGGTGCCCCCTTCAACATAGGCGCCCAATAAGGCAGGTTTTTTCAGATCGCGAAGTTCGCGATTTGGATGATGTTTTGACCGCCTATAGGGCGCCCCAAAGGCTCTAGGGCGCCCATGAAGATGCTATATAAAGGGGGTCGACCCCTCAACTCAGTACACCAATTCCAACTACATTCTAATCATTCCGAGCGAAAGAAAAGTGCTAGAGACGAAGCCCTATGACCAAGGAGACTCCAGGAGGAAGTGCGTGGCACTTCGGAGTTCCAGATCGGTCGGGATCGTCGATTCTTTGTTTGGTTTGATATACTTTCCACATTTAATTTCCTTAATATTTTTGATTGTAAATCATGCACTGTAAGACGGGTTTCTCCGCCTCCGGAAAGTCCGAAAAGGAGACCATTAGTGGACGGGCATTTCCCGTGCTTAGGCCTTGGGCGTACTAACCCTGGGGGGGTTGGGAACCAAGTAAAATCCCGTGTGCACTCTATCGATTATTTTTTTCTGTCTATTTTTCTGCAGTGCAACTAACTCTGAATAGAACGAACGATCGAAAGTTTATGACACGCTTTTCGAAGAAATTTTTACAAGTCGATATTCACCCTCCCCCTCTATCGATGGCACCGGTCCCCACAGTAACACCAATATATATACAATGAATAAATCATGACCTTTTCATATATTTGATTGTCTTTAAAATTTGTTACATTTTGCGAAGTCCCAAAGACTTCACATATCCAAGAAATGACTCTTTAGTCATGACTTAGTAAAAGGATCTGCAAGCATAATACGTGTAGAAATATACTCAAGGACTACCTTTCTCTTGTCCACAATATCTATTACATAATTATATTTAATTTCCACATGCTTGTCTTTGCTGTGATATTTGAGATCCTTAGAAAACAAGCTCACAATACATTGAATAGAATTCCCACTATCCTCAGCAAACTTCAAATGCTTCAGAAACCTTTTTAGACAGACAACTTCTTGTACAACTACTGCACAAGCCACATATTCGGCTTCTATTGTCGGCAATGCTACACAAGCCAATTTTTTGTTGTTTCATGAGATGGTGCCACCATTCAACAATAAAGTATAACCCGATGTAGATTTTCTGTTATCAAGATCACCTGCCCAATCTTCATCTGTGTAGCCCTTTAGGCTTAACATTGATCTTTGGAAGCAGAGATAATAATCTACTGTCCCTTTGAGATATCTGAATGTTTTATTCACCACTTTCCAGTGTCTCAATCCTGGGTTTGACTGAAAATGGCTAACCAAGCCAACAACATAGCTAATATCGGGATATGTACACAACATAATGTACATTAAACTATCAATGACATTGACATATGATTTTTTCTTCATGTCAACTATCTCATCAGGAGTCTTGGGATACATACTTTTGCTCAAAATAGTACCTCTCGCTATAGGAGTTTGTTCAATATTGTAATTTGATATATTAAAGTGTTGCAACATCTTAGTAATATAAGTCTCTTGAGACAAACCCAAAAGTCTTTTTGATCGATCTCTAATGATCTTCATCCCTAAGATGTACTCAGCTTCTCCCATATCTATTATGTCAAATTGTCATAAAAGCCATGATTTGATTTCTATCACAAACGGTATGCCATTTTTAGTCATTAGCATATCATCAACATATAACGATAAGATTGTTGGACCGGTGCCATCGATAGAGGGGTGGGGGTGAATATCGACTTGGAAATTTTTCAGAAAACTTCATCGTTTATTCGTTTGTTCTAGTCAGAGAGTTAGTAGCACAACGGAAAAATAAAGAACGAAAAACAAACAGAGAAGTCACACAGGTTTTTACTGTGACGACCCGCCTACTTATCATCCTTAACTTCTCTCCCTTATCCTTAAAGGAGGGCGCCACATTTACTTTTACTTAACCTTAACTTTAACTTATTCTTAGCCTTAGGTTACAACTACTTGACTTCCCTTAACTTACACTGATTTTTTTTCTTTTTTTTTCCAAAAAACAACTTTTTTTAAAAAAAATTCATTTTATTTGCTTTGCAAGGATTTGACCCCTATACCTCTTCGTTGTAAAACTAGAGCACTAACCATCTGCCCTACAACACTTTCTTTTCAATGGTATCAGTCGACTGATAGATAGCCAGTCGACTGGTGCATCGAACAGAAGGTTCTGTTCGATATCGCAGTCGACTGGTTCTGAACCAGTCGACTGACACGCCTGAAAAACCTGTATTTCAGATCTGAAAACCATTTCCAAAGATCCACAAATCGTATACTTTCAAGACATACAATGAAACAACTCCAAATCTAAACTCTATACTAGTTTTATAAGCATCTTAACAACTCAAAACGAATCCAATAACTTGAAATTAGGATTTCTACAAAATTTAACAAACTTATCAAAAC
This sequence comes from Boesenbergia rotunda, assembly GCA_024364735.1. Taxonomy (NCBI): domain Eukaryota; kingdom Viridiplantae; phylum Streptophyta; class Magnoliopsida; order Zingiberales; family Zingiberaceae; genus Boesenbergia; species Boesenbergia rotunda. The sequence goes on along the minus strand of JAGFNQ010010470.1, from coordinate 63,254 downwards.
ACGTGCAATCTCTACTAACTTTGTACCCAACTTTGACTCCATGTAAAATTTAAATAAGGTGATCACATCCTACCAATCCAAAACATCAACCATGAGTTTCTATAAACAAAATGCCTCTAAGACTTATCCCAAAGATCTCTTCCATGGCTCCGCCGCCACTGAACATCAATGCAAGTCCCGTTCGCCTCCATAGCTTATGCTTTTTCTTTACCTTTATCTGCAATAGAAGGAAATGCAACTAATAAGCGAATTGCTTAGTAAGTAAATCCTAACTCACAAATCCATACGATAAATGATAAACATGCTCTTTTCAAAGAATGTTTGCTTCAAAATACATGCACTTGGAAATATTTGCACATAGGAACTTTCATACACTTATCATGCTCAATCATGCTTGAAAACATTTACTAGCATCAAAACACTTGCAAACTTAACATGCTCATGATTTCTTTTGAAACTTACTAATGATACATTTTCATACTTTAAAACACTAACTTCTTTGCTCTTTCTCTTTAACATGCTTATAACATAACCATGTCAACATACATAACCAAAAACATGCACTCAAGGAAAATTGAAACACTTACATATACTCATATACTTCAAAATAATAATCAACTTTCTCAGGCCTTGACACTGTACCATGGTATCAATGTACCAATGCGCGCATCCCTAATAGGTTTCGGGGTAGCTAGCCACCGCACCCTATTAGAGCTTCTTTCTAACTTTCTGTGGGCCTCTCTTTTGCCCGGTACATGTCACTTTACAAAAGTAAAATACTTTCTTACTCATAAAACTTATAATTATCAAGCTATTTTTCCTTTTGCATAACTTTTTGCACTACAAAACTTTACCTTTCTTACTTGGAACTCTCATCGAGCACCTTGCGTGCCCTTAACCCAAAACTCATTTTTGGGACTTTCCAAGAATTTAGTCTTATCATACTTAGGTCACACAACCAAAACTTAATCAAAACCAAGTTCTAAGTTAATAAACATGTTCTCTTTATAAACTTAAGACACGCAATTAGCATAAACTTAAAACATGCACTTAGATCATAAAATCAAGGTTCTACATCGGAAACGACATAATGGAAACTACTTCTATTGCAGGTGAGTGATCTACTTACCCTTTCCTTGAAGAAAACTCACTAAGTATCTCGAAAATCCTAGCGTAGGGCTCCTCTTCTCTTCCCTTGCGAGAAAACTTCATTCCTTGGCCCTAGGGAAGGAGCCCTAGCTTCTCTACTTCAAGAGGAAGAAGAAGGAGGAAGAAAATTCCCCCTTTTTCCCTGTTTTCGCAGCCTCCTCACCTCTGCTCGTGCGGCCTCCCGAAACCCTAAAAGGGGTCTTAACACAACTTAAGTGAGAGTTTAAATACCTCTTCATGAAAAAGCCTAACTTACCTATAACATTATTTCGATCCTTTCATTTCTGTGCTTGATACCCTTGCCCAGCTGGTTAGCCGAGCTTGCTTAAGGATTTGCTTCTTGCGTGGTCGCGAGATCAATCCCCACCTGCCCCTTTAATTTTTTTTCTTTTTATTTTAATTCCGAAAAATGCTAGAAAAAATTCAAAAAATCCCTAATAATACCAGAAAATTATTAGGTGTTACATTTACTTGGTTCCCAAGCCCCCAGGGTTAGGGCGTCCAAGGCCTAATCATGGGTAGCGCCTGTCCACTAATGGTCTCCTTTCCAGACTTTTCAGAGGCGAGAAACCCGTCTTACAGTGCAAGTTTACAACCAAAAGAATAAGTAAATTAACTGCGTAAAATAAAAGCAAACCAAAATGAAAGTTGGCAATTCGGCCAATCTGGAAGTCTGAAGTACAGCACACTTCCTCCTGGAGCCTCCTTGGTCGCAGAGCTTCATCTCTAGCGCTTTTTCATTGGTCGGAATGCTTAGAATGATGTTGCGATTGATGTTTTGAGTTGAGGGGTCGAAGCCCCTTTTATAGTTGTAGGATCGATGTCGTTAATAGAGGGAGGTGAATATCAACATAGAAACTTTCTTCATAAACTTTGACGTTCGTTCGTTCTAATCAGAGAGTTAGTAGCAGCGGAAATAATAAAGAACAAAAATAACAGACACTCGTACACACGGGATTTCTTGGTTCCCAACCCCCCAGGGTTGGTACATCCAGGGCCTAATTACGGGTAGCGCCCGTCCACTAGTGGTCTCCTTTCTAGACTTTCTAGAGGCAGGGAAACCTGTCTTACAGTGCAAGTTTACAATCAACATAATAAGTAAATTAACATCGTAAAATAAAAGCAAACCAAAATGAAAAGTCGACGATCCTGCCAATCTGGAAGTCCGAAGTGCAGCGCAATTCCTCCTGGAGCCTCCTTGGTTGCAGAGCTTCGTCTCTAGCAATTTTTCTTTGCTCAGAATGCTTAGAATGATGTTGCAAATCTTGTTCTGAGTTGAGGGATCGAAGCCCCTTTTATAGCTTCATCTCGGGCGCCCTAGAGCCTTTGGGGCGCCCTATAGGTGGTCAAACAATGATCCAAAATCGCGAACTTCGCGATGCTGACAAGAAGCCAGTCCAAGGCGCCCTAGACCATCCAAGGCGCCTGTATTCATTCAGGCACCTGGCCTTTAGGGCGCCTGGAAGCATGGGGCGCCTGTATTCATTTAGGTGCCCTGGATGCTTCTTCCAAGTGCCATTTTTCCTGCGTTTGCTCTTCTGTCTTGCCTCCAACTCTAGGTACCTGCAAGACAATCAAAGACAAGACAAATATGCAAATAATCTTAGCCTTAAAGATTGATTCTGACTTTGGATTTCTCGCGAAACCCTAGGTCGAACCAACGCCTAATGTTCCATTCTCGAGGAACGCGCCCTCGCCTACTCCTCTCAGGAGAAGTTGCCAACCGGCTCCTCCGGTTGGAATTTTGCCTGATCTTCCAGATCAGGACTTCGGTGCCCAGTCCACGACCAAGACTTATTGCCCAATTCCATGAACCAGGACTTTGTGCCCAACCCTCGGTCAGGTCTTAGGTGCCCAGCCCTCGGCCAGGACTTATTGCCCAATTCCACAAACTAAGACTTCGTGCCCAACCCTCGGTCAGGTCTTAGGTGCCCAGCCCTCGACCAAGACTTATTGCCCAATTCTTAAAACCAGGACTTCGTGCCTAGGTTAAATAGGACNATCTTAGTGGAACCAGGATGCATTGAGTAGGGAGTTCCATGGGCTTCTTCAAGAATCTTCTTTCTCAGCTCTTCACATTAGGGACACATAAACGGTCACCATAATAGAGTATCCCACTGTCAGATACTCTAAACTCTTTACTTTCTCCTTCTTGTATCTCTTGCTTGATCCTTTGGATATCAGAATCCTCAACTTGCTCTTTCTGTATCTCTTCAAGCAAAGTTGACTCTAGTATCAATAGAGATAGCTGCCCATCAATAATCTCCACTCCATAATCTACTATCTCCTTCTGTAATGATGGTGCCAATGATGATAAGGACAACAAAATGGCACAAGTCTTTCTACTCAGTGCATCTGCTACTCTATTTGCCTTACCATGGTGGTAAAGAATCTCACAGTCATAGTCCTTCACTAACTCGAGCCACCTTCGCTGTCTCATATTGAGGTCTTTCTGAGTGAAGAAATATTTCAGACTCTGGTGATCTGTATAAATCTTACACTGCACTCCATACAAGTAATGCCTCCATATCTTTAGAGCAAAGACTACAGCTGCCAACTCCAGATCATGAGTGGGGTAATTCTTTTCATAGTCTTTGAGTTGCCTGGAAGCATAAGCTATGGCTTTGCCTTCTTGCATAAGGACTGCTCCAAGTCCTAGCTTTGATGCATCACTGTATATATCAAAGCTCTTATCACATTCGGGTACTGTAAGGATAGGAGCGCTGGTCAGTCTCTTCTTCAACTCAAGGAAACTCTGCTCACAGTCCTCAGTCCACTCATACTTCTTATTCTTTCTGGTAAGGGCTGTAAGTGGAGAAGCTATCTTTGAAAAGTCCTCTACAAACCTTCTGTAGTACCCTGCCAAACCCAGAAAACTTCTGATCTCACTGGCATTCTTTGGTCGACTCCAGTTACTAACTGCTTCAATCTTGGCTGGGTCTACCATAATACCTTCCTTGGAAATGATGTGGCCTAGGAAGGCCACCTGGTCAAGCCAAAACTCACACTTTGAGAATTTGGCGTACAACTCCTTCTGATGTAAGGTTTGCAATACCATCTTCAGGTGTTCGTCATGTTCTTCCTGAGTCTTTGAATACACTGGGATATCATCAATAAAGACAATGACGAACTTGTCCAGAAAATCCTTGAACACTCTATTCATTAGATCCATAAACGTCGCAGGGGCGTTTGTCACTCCAAAGGGCATGACCACAAACTCATAGTGCCCATATCTTATACTGAAAGCAGTCCTTGGCACATCACTCTCCTTCACTCTGAGCTGATGGTAACCTGATCGCAGATCTATCTTGGAGAACACTGTGGCTCCCTTCAGCTGATCAAATAAATTATCTATCCTTGGCAAAGGATATCTGTTCTTGATGGTTACCTTATTCAAAGCTCGATAATCTATACACATTCGTATAGATCCATCTTTCTTCTTGACGAACAATACAGGAACTCCCCAAGGTGAATGACTAGGGCGGATGAAACCCTTGTCGAGCAGCTCTTGCAATTGTTCTTGCAATTCTTTCAGTTCTGCTGGCGCCATGCGATAAGGAACCTTCGAAATTGGGTTGGTTCCTGGGGCCAACTCAATTTCAAACTCAATTTCCCGATTGGGAGGGAGTCCTGGTAACTCTTCAGGAAACACCTCAGGATAGTCACAGACTACCCTCACTTCTTCTCTCTTCAATCCTTCCCCTTGACTTGCATCCACTATATGAGCTAGAAAACCAGAGCACCCATTCTCTAACATTCTCTGAGCTTGTAAGGTAGATAAGAACCTTTTTGTCTTTCTCTTTGGGTCTCCGATAAACTCAAATGGAGGTTCTGCTTCTGGTGTGAACTTGACTTTCCTCTTGCGGCAGTCTATAGAAGCACTATACTTGCTCAAGAAGTCCATTCCTAAAATGACATCGTAATCCTTCATCTCAAGGACTACCAAGTCACTATAGAGCTCTCGGTTGGAAATCCGGATTGGTACTGCCCTTAGCCTCTGAGTAGAGGCCATTACTTCCCCTGACGGTAAGGTTGTTAAAAATTTCTGACCCAAACTTTCTGGTGGGATCCCTAGCTTTTTAGAGAAAAGCATGGATACAAAAGAATGAGTTGCCCCAGTATCGAATAACACAATAGCATATTGAGATGAGGTGAGTATTCGACCTGTGACTATGTTAGGAGCATTTGCCACCTCTTCCTTGGTGATGGCGAAAACCCTGGCGTTGGTCGTGGCTGGTGGGGCTTCCATCCTCGCCTGACTGTAATAAGATCCCTCCATAACTGGCTACATCTAGTGCAGCTGAGCAGGTCCACCCCCGTACTGAAGAAACTGTGGTGGAGGCGGCTTTGCTTTAGGGCACGCCTTGGCTAGGTGTCCTACTACTCCACAGATATAACATCCGCCAATACTCGACTTGTGAGGACAAGCCTTCATCATATGCCCTTCTGCTCCACAAATATGGCATCCGCTCATGCCTTGACGACTTACTCCGGGATGCATCTTCCCACATTTTGGGCAAGGGGAATACTTGAGTTGCTTGCTTGACAAGCCCCCTTTGTTGCCCTCAAAAGACTTCTGGTCCCACTGCTTCCTCTTGCCTGAATCTCCTTTCCAATTTTGTTGATTCTGAGGATTTCCTTTGGACTTCTGGGCTGCTGCCTGTTGTTGTTGCACACGTGTGGCCTTTATATTATTTAAGTAGTGTTCAGTGATCAAAACACTACTTACTAATTCTTCCGAGGTCTGCGGTCTATTACCACCGCCGGCCACATTCAGAGCTATCTGAGGCCTCAGCATCTTGAGCATTAACCTGAAGCTTTCCTTTTCAGTGCTAACTAACTCCGGGCACAAGCGAGCTAGTCGATTAAACTACTTCACGGCTTCATCTACAGACAAATCTCCTTGACGGAACTTCGTGAACTCATCATAGTGTTTGTTCGTTACCCTCATATGAAAGTACTCCTCCAAGAACTCTGCTTCAAAGTCAGCCCAGGTCATCTGATTCACATTTCTCTTAGCCTTCACTCTTTCCCACCACATCCTGGCGTCTCCAGTAAGGCAGAAAGATGTGCACTTTATCTTCTCCACCTCAGGCCAGTCCAGTAACTCCATTATACTTTTCACCGTTTTGAACCATGCCTGAGCATCCCATGGTTCACTTGTGCCAGAAAAATTTTCGGGCTTCAGTCTCTGCCACTGGATCAGATAGGCCTCTTGTCTTACTTCTCTTGCCAGAGGTACTAAGGGAACCTCTGTCGCCACTGGTGCCACTACTTGCGCCACTGGTGCCACAGGAGGGGTAGCAGGGGTAGCCTGCTGATTAGCTAACAAGGTGGCAATGACTTGCTGTTGTTCAGCAAGTTGCCTCTGAAGCTGGGCCACCACTCCTTGAAGGTCTGATGGTGGTACTGACTCCGTTGACTCCTGTCCTCCAGGAGCTTGCTCCTCATTTCGGACAATTCTGGGGCGTCCTCTTGCAATTTTCTTACTCTATAGTGCAAGGAAAATAAAAACTCATTATCTCTTACTAACTTACTTCATTATCTCCATGCACATATTAGCATATAATAATACTAACATACTTCCTTATCATCATGCACTTACTGATACTAGCAGTCAGAAATGAAAAGCATATAAAACTACAACATATGAACTTCTTACTTGACAGGCGGTAGGATTGATGCTTGATGTCAGTATGGCGGAAGGATGGAACTTTGCTCTGATACCACCACTCTGTGACGACCCCCCTTAACTTCTCTCCCTTAAAGCGGACGTCACTTTTACTTAACCTTAACTTTACCTTATTCTTAGCCTTAAGTTACAACTACTTGACTTCCCTTAACTTGCTCTGAATTTTTCCCCTTTAAAAAAAAATTTCATTTTATTTGTTTTGCAAGGATTTGACCCCTAGACCTCTTAGTTGTAAAACTAAAACACTAACCAGCTGCTCCATACCACTTCTTTTCAATGGTACCAGTCGACTGCTATATAGCCAGTCGACTGGTATTGGCCACAAAAACTTTCTGTGCCCGGCACCAGTCGACTGGCCTCATGGCAGTCAACTGGTGCATCGAACAGAAACTTTCTGTTCGATAGGGCAATCGACTGGTTCTGAACCAGTCGACTGGCACGCCTGAAACCTGTATTTACAGACCTGAAAACCATTTCCAAAGCTTCACAATTCATATACTTTCAAGTATATAGATAAATAACTCCAAATTTATACTCTACACTAATTTTATAAACATTTTAGCAACCCAAAACAACCTCATAAACTTGCAATTAGGATCTTTGCGGAAGTAAATAAGCTATCAAAATATATGAACTCTAGACTAGAGTTTGTACCCAACTTTGTCTCTATGCAAGGTTTAAACAAAATCATTCATTCTACCAATTCAAAACACCAAAACACATGTTCTACAAGACTTAACCCGACGATCTCTTCCACGACTCCGCCGCCACTGAACATCAATGCAAGTCCCGCTCGCCTCCCTAGCTTATGCTTTTTCTTTACCTTTGTCTGCAATAGAAGGAAATGCAACTAATAAGCGATTTGCTTAGTAAGTAAATCCTAACTCACAAATCCATGCGATCAATGATAAACATGCTCTTTTCAAATAATGCTTGCTTTAAAACACATGCACTTTGGAATACTTACACATGGAAACTTTCATATACTTATCATGCTCAATCATGCTTGAAAGCATTTACTAGCACTAAAACATTGGCAAATCTAACATGCTCATAATTTCTTTTGAGACTTGCTACCTATGCATTCCCATACTTTAAACCACTAACTTCCTTGCTCTTGCTCTTTAACATGCTTATAACATAACAATGTCAACATACATAGCAAAACATATGCTTAAACTGAAAACACTTACATATACTCATATACTTCAAAATAATAATCAACTTTCTCAGGCCTTGACACTGTACCTGGTATCAGTGTATCAATGCGCGCATCCCTAATAGGTTTCGGGGTAGCTAGCCACTGCACCCTATTAGAGCTTCTTTCTTACTTTCTGTGGGCCTCTCATTTGCCCGGTACATGTCACTTTACAAAAGTAAAATACTTTCTTACTCATAATGCTTGTATTTATCAAGTTAACTTTCTTTTTCATAAATCTTGCACTATAAACCTTTACCTTTTCTTACTTGGAACTTTCATCGAGCACCTTGCGTGCCCTTAACCCCAAAACTCCTTTTTGGGACTTTTCAAGAACTTACTCTTGTCATACTTAGGTCACATACACAAAAACTTACTCCAATTCATATTCTATGATAAAACATGTATTCTTTAGGAACTTAAAACACACAAATAAGAAAACCATAATCTTAAAGCATGCATTTAGATCACAAACATGGTTCTACAACGAGAAATACATGGCGAAACTACTTCTATTGCAGGTGAGTGATCTACTTACCCCCTTTTCTTGAAGAAAACTCACTAAATATGTAGAAACTCCTAGCGTAGCGCTCCTCCTCTCTTCCCTTGCGGGAAAACTTCACTCCTTGGCCCTAGGGAAGAAGCCCTAGGTTCTCTACTTCAAGAGGAAGAAGAAGGAGGAAGAAAACTCCCCCTTTTCCCCTGTTTTCACAGCCTCCTCACCTCTGCTCGCGCGGCCTCCCGAAACCCTAAAAGGGGTCTTAACACAACTTAAGTGGAAGTTGAGACATCTCCTCATGAAAAGGACTTACTTAGCTATAATATTATTTAGCTTCATTCTTTTTTGTGCTTGATACCCTTGCCCTGCTGGTTACCCTAACTCACTTAAGGGCTTGCTTTGCCCTATGGTCGCAGGATCAAACTCCGCTCGACCCCCTTTTTTTCTTTTTATTTTAATTCGAAAAAATACTAGAAAATTCAGAAAAATTCTTAATAATTCACGAAAATTATTGGGTGTTATAAAAGGCGTACCTAAGAATTGATAATTACCAAAATGTGTACCATGGTTTCATTTTCACCAAAGGATGCACTCATTTTAGTAAACTTTCTCTTATACCCCTCCTGCTATGTACTACCTTTCTCTTTCTCTCTCAGTAACAAATTCCGAGACGTCTGTATATGCAACGTGACTTAATTACTGACTTTTATTTTAAAATAATATATTATGGAATCGACGCTAAATTAAAAAACGTAAGGTAAAAATTGAAAAAATATTTCACTTAAAAAATTTCTCATCCAACGTGATTTAAAAATATAAATAAATGATTTTTATATTTAATTAATAAAAATTAATATATTAAATAATATTTAATAAATATATTAATGTATACAAATTTTTTTGAAAAAAAACTGACCGTTGTTGATTTCAGGCCCACGCTAGGCCTGAAATATTTTTATTTCAGGCCCAGCGTGGGTTTGAAATTTTTTATTTCAGGCCCACGTTGGGCCTGAAATCTTTTGATTCAGGTTCAACGTTGACTCAAATTTTTTTTCCTATTTTAAAAATATATTAATATATAAAAAAACGTATCAAAACACTTAATTTCATATTCAAACGCAAGACCTGAAGTCATCCCAGGAAGGTCTGAAGTCAAATAACTTTAAATCCTATAAATAAATAATTTAATAAATAATAATTAAATATAAAAAAATATTTTTAAAATTAAAAAATTTTCAGTGCCTTTGGGCCCGAAGTCATCCGACTTCAGGCCCAAGGAGGGTCTGAAGTCTGATGACTTCAAGCCCTCCATCATTAAATATAAAAAAATATAAAAAAAATTTTTTATAAAAAAATATAATATATAATTACATATTATTTATAATTTTTATAAAAAAGTATAATATATAATTACATAATAATAAAATGTTATTATAAAGAAATCTAGATGTGGGAGGTCCATCAGTGGGTTTTGATCAAAACCCACTGATATTTCTAAACTACTCCTATTTCATTGGTGATATCTAATATATAGATGTTTGGACACCTAAAACATCATCTCCTACCTCTACCCTCTCTATTCATATGGAGTTTTCAGAAATCCAGATATGATAGGTCCATCAGTGAGTTTTGGTCAAAACCCACTGATATTTGTAAACTACTCCTATTTCATTAGTGATATCTAATATATAGATGTTTGGACACCTAAAACATCATCTCCTACCTCTACCCTCTCTATTCATATGGAGTTTTCAGAAATCCAGATATGATAGGTCTATCAGTGAGTTTTGGTCAAAACTTACAGATATTTCTAAACTACTCCTATTGCATTGGTGATATAGAGTGTATAGATATTTGGACACCTAAAACATCTTCTCGTAGGTCAACCCTGTCTATTGATATAGGGTTTTCAGAAATCCAGATATGGGAGGTCCATTAGTGGGTTTTGATCAAAACCCACTGATATGGCTAAATTACTCCTATTGCATTGGTGATATCTAATATATAGATGGTTGGACACCTAAAATATCATCTCCTACCTCTAACCTCTCTATTCATATTGAGTTTTCAGAAATCCAAATATAGGAGGTCCATCAGTGGGTTTTGGTCAAAACCCACTGATAGACCTAAAAATCTTCTATTGCAACATAATTTATAATCATTAGAAGTTTGGACACCAAAAATACCATCTCCTAGCTCAACTCTAACTAGAACTATTGATATTTTTATTTAATTTACTTACATTTATCCAAGATTTGTTCAGACCCTCCAGGCCCAAGGAGTAGTTTAGTCATATCAGTGGGTTTTTAACCAAAACCCACTGATGGACCTCCCATATCTGGATTTCTGAAAACTCCATATGAATAAAGAGGTTAGAGGTAGGAGATGATGTTTTAGGTGTCCAACCATCTATATATTAGATATCACCAATGCAATAGGAGTAATTTAGAAATATCAGTGGGTTTTGACCAAAACTCACTGATGGACCTATCATATCTGGATTTCTGAAAACTCCATATGAATAAAGAGGGTAGAGGTAGGAGATGATGTTTTAGATGTCCAAACATCTATATATTAGATATCACCAATGAAATAGGAGTAGTTTAGAAATATCAGTGGCTTTTGACCAAAACTCACTGATGGACCTATCATATCTGGATTTCTGAAAACTCCATATGAATAGAGAGGGTAGAGGTAGGAGATGATGTGTTTAGGTGTCCAAATATCTATATATTAGATATCACCAATGAAATAAGAGTAGTTTAGAAATATCAGTGGGTTTTGACCAAAACCCACTGATGGACCTCCCATATCTAGATTTCTTTATAATAACATTTTATTATTATGTAATTATATATTATACTTTTTTAATAAAAATTATAAATAATATGTAATTATATATTATACCTTTTTATAAAATTTTTTTTTATATTTTTTATATTTAATGATGGAGGGCATGAAGTCATCAGACTTCAGGCCCAAGGGCACTGAAATTTTTTTTATATTTAATTATTATTTATTAAATTAATTATTTATAGGATCTAAAGTTATTTGACTCCAGATCCTCCTGTGATGACTTCAGGCCCTGCGTTTGAATATGAAATTAAGTGTTTTGATACGTTTTTTTTAATATATTAATATATTTTTAAAATAGAAAAAAATTTGAGACCACGTCGGGCCTAAATCAAAAGATTTCAGGCCCAATATGGGCATGAAATAAAAAATTTTAGGCCCACACTGGGCCTGAAATAAAAAATTTCAGGCCCACGCTGGGCCTGGCGTGGGCCTGAAATCAACCACAGTTAGTTTTTTTCAAAATTTTTTTTATACATTAATATATTTATTAAATATTATTTAATATATTAATTTCTATTAATCAAATATAAAAATCATTTATTTATATTTTTAAATCACGTTGGATGAGAAATTTATTAAGTGAAATATTTTTTCAATTTTTACCTTACATTTTTTAATTTAGCGTCGATTCCATAATATATTATTTTAAAATAAAAGTTAGTAATTAAGTCACGTTGCATGTGTAGACGTCTCAGAATTTGTTACTGAGAAAGAAAGAGAAAGACAGTACATAACAAGAAGGGTATAAGAGAAAATTCACTAAAATGAGTACGCCTTTTGATGAAAATAAAATCATGATACACTTTTTAGTAAATATTAATTTTTAGGTACGCTTTTTGGTAGCTTAATTTTTCAAGAAGTAAAAAATCTGATGCATCATTACACAGTTTATGCATTCCACTCTGTTTATATTTCTTATTGCTGTCTTCATTAAATCGGAACAACGCAAATCTTAAACAGATAAAGTGCTGTGATGAGAATTCATTGATGGCTTTTTCGGAAGTTCGAATTCATACAAGAAAAGGGGAATATTTGAAACAAAATTTATTTGCTTTTCTTTCAAAAACTTAAAACTGCAGAAGGTAAGACAAATTCCACAAAAATCAGTTTCAAATTCCCTGAGAGTGGGATATGAAAGTGCAAGATACAGTAAGACGCCCATTTTGAGACGAGTTGTATGGCTGATGAAATTTGATTGGAAAAAATTATTGATGCACGCTCATATTTCATAATTCCAGGTACTCTCCATCATCAGTTTGGGAGTCATCTGCTTCTCTGCCAAATTAAACGATGCTGATATCTGCAGACGCTAACAATGAAGAAATAACTCATTCGAAAAATACATTGTAATTTGCTTTCATACTATTAATCAAGTCAGAAGGATTAGTGCTTGGAGGTACAAGTCTGCACTAGAAGAACTTGGATTCCTTTCAAGCTTAGATTGAGATGATTCAATTCACTCACCAAAATAATCCTCAAGAATAGCTGCTAGTACTGCATAATGGATTAAATATTCAATACATGATAAAGAATTCATGTGTGAGAGAGTCACAATAATTAAGGTTCATGATGAGGACCACAGCTCTAATCAAGAAGGCACGTGTTCACGCCCCAGGATAATGGTGCAGCAGATAGAGATGACAATTGGTTAGGTTTGAGACGGATTGTATATTCATCGTCCCTCTCATTTATTATATACATCTCCATCCTCATCCCTATTCTCCATACCCATCTGGATCAGATATCCATTTTTATTCTCATTCTCATACTCATCGGGATATCCTCTATAATAATTTGTTTTATTTCATCATCATTCAAAATTATATTAGAATTAACATATTATATATATATATATATATATATATATATATATATATATATATATATATATATATATACTCGATTATCCTAATACTCATACCCGATTATCCGATTATTTAATCGAGTAGAAAAAATCCCTTCATACCCTCCGCCATTCAGGTCGGATATCGGATCCTCCATCAAGTTCAGAATAAATTGTCATCCCTAACAACAAGGCGCCTTCCCAGAAGATCGAGTCTCAGCTTTGGCGGATTAATGAATGAATTTCCCTTAATAGACAGTTGACCTAAAAATGCTGGATTGATGGGTCGTCTGTTGTGAATGTTTCCTGATTTATTCTGATGGTCAATGGAAACTTTCTGTAGGATCAGGCTGGTCATCCCAGAATTAGTCGGCATAAGCTAGATACTTAATGCTGACTAAAAATAAAAAAAATAAGAACAGAAAAAAGAATGCACATATTCACACATGACTGTGTCCCCATTAACTGACCTTGAAGCAGCAAGGGTAATGAATGTAATTGTGGAGAATGACAACTTGCTTTATTTGTTTTTCTTTACTGTTAAAGAGAGTTTAAAGCCATGAGTACTGATCTTAAGACTAGAATACGTACGTGTGCTAGATCATAGGTTTATAGTAGGTTTCTTTCCATATCATTTGAATCCACTTTCTAAAGGCAACCATGGTAGATGAGAGGCATATAGCTAGAATCAGAACGAACATCATGAGTTTGTGCAATGCCAAGGTAAATGGAAGTGAAAGAAAATTGTTATAGCCAATCATTGTGAATACCAGCAAACAAACGAAGCCTCCAATACTATATTATATAAACCTGACGAGAAAATTAACGGGGCGTTTGATTGGATAATAGGAAATAGAGAATGAGAATCGATAGTAATTATTTTCATTGACACTGTTTGGTAAGTGTCAATGGGAATGAAAATAAGGGAATCATTCTCTCATTTTCATTCTCTACTCCCCCTCATCAATCAAACTCTTCAATCATTCCTTCATTTTCATATATACAAAACACTCTTTTTTTTTTATTTTATATTTTTCATTTTACTATCTCCTTTTGCATTCTCTCATTTTACTTTCTCTCTCTACATTTTAAAATTTCTCTATACATATTTATTCTTTTCTCTCTCTACATTTTCTATCACTTTCTCTCTCTACCTTTCTCATCTCATTTTCTCTCTCTATATTTTCAATATCATTTTCCCTCTCTACCTCTCTTATTATAATTTATTTATCTTTATTTTTTACTTTTTTCTATATTTTCTATATCACTTTCTCTCTATATATTTTCTATATCACTTTCTCTCTCAATCTTTCTCATCTCATTTTCTTTCTATATATTTTCAATATCACTTTCTCTCTCTATCTTTCTCATCTCATTTTCTTTCTATATATTTTCAATATCACTTTCTCTCTCTATCTCTCTTATCATAATTTATCTTTATTTTTATTTTTCTGTATATTTTATATATCACTTTCTCTCTCCACATTTTCTATTTCACTTTCTCTCTCTACCCTCTCTTATCCCATTTTCTCTCTATATATTTTCAATATCACTTTCTCTCTCTACCTCTTATCATAATTTATCTATCTTTATTTTTCATTTTTTCTCTATATTTTCTATATCACTTTCTCTCTCTACATTTTCTATATCACTCTTTCTCTCTACCTCTTATCATAATTTATCTATCTTTATTTTTCATTTTTTCTCTATATTTTCTATATCACTTTCTCTCTCTACATTTTCTATATCACTCTTTCTCTCTACCTCTCTCATCTCATTTTCTCTCTATATATTTTCAATATTACTTTTTCTCTCTACCTCTCTTATCATAATTTATCTATCTTTATTTTTCACTTTTCTCTATATCTTCTATCACTTTCTCTCTCTACATTTTCTATATCATTTTCTCTCTTTATCTCTCTCATCTCATTGTCTCTCTATATATTTTTTTAATGATTTCTCCCTCTATTTTTTATCATATATATTTTATCTTACTTTCTCTCTCTACTTTTTATCTTGATTTTCTCTATTATTGTATTTTCTCTTATTTTTTTTCTAATTTCTTTTTCTACCTTAATTCTCATAATTTCTCTCTATATATTTTTCTACTTATCTCTCAACTTACTTTATTTCACTTTCTCTATTTTGTAATAATTCTATTATTTTAGGTAACCTTGAAATTTTTATGGATTCTCATTACTAAAGTTGAACTGAACCAAACATCATCATGACAATAATTTTAATTTCAGGATTTGAACCAAACACTATCAATGCAATCATGATTCCCATTACCATTGACCCCTCAATGAATCCCATTATCATTTCGATTAACAAATTTAAACCAAACGCCCCCTATGATTGTCAAAATATTTGATTGGTTATCATCACAAGTTGAAGCAATTAAGAACAAAATTGATAAATGGGTTTAAAATTCAATCTCAGTGAGTACAAAGTATATCTCACCTAGTGGGATAAAACTTGGTTGTTGTTGGTTTGCTGTTGTTGAGTACAAAGTATAACCATGGGCTGTTCATGAACAGGCCCACGAGAGGCAATTAAATAAGCATAGATGAATTGAAATAATAGGAGAAGAACCAAAATTCAATTTCATGGTATCTTGTACTATATCAACTTATATATCCATATGAACCAAAAATAGGTGGATATATGCCTAGATTCAAAGAACGCTAGGTTGAGTATGGTAAACCAGATTTGCAGGTCATAAAATGTGATTTCAAAGTCAGTAGTCTCAAGGTGTTTCACTGGTTGGCTATCTAGAAGCCCCAGCTCCATGTCATGTGACAAGAAGCACAGCTAGCCTGACACAAATATACAATGGATAAATCATTGTGACAAAGTGGAAACATAGATATGACTAGTTCATGAGCTGAATTGGCTAGCCAGATACTCCAGCACCACGTTAAACAAGACACGAAATATGGCGAGTGTCACAAAATCCAACGTGGAAAGGCCATTCTTCCAGAAAGGAGACACGAATATGACTGGTTTACAAGGTGTGTGAGACAACATGACAGGATTAATCCAGATATTGAAATGAAATTGTGAAAAAAGGAGCTAATTGAAACACAATATAAAATCATAATCACCAAAATAGATACAGATGTAAAGATTATGATCCACAAATTATTCCACATTGTATTTCACCTAGAAAATATGAACATAATCATAGTAGAACATCATTATGCAACATAACCAAAATATGAACAACCTAGACATATTTGATGAACTAGAGTCCAACAACATGGTAAGATAGATACTGTCACTGGCCTAAGTAAATTGTCAGTCTGGGACTATGATTCATCCAAACAACAACATGAAAACTTGTGGGTTGTTTCAAATCTGATGTAAAGGATCCATGATAAATTTCTCGGCCATAGATTATGTAATTTAATTGTGTTAGCAATTAAAGTGCAATGCCATTCTAAGTTTCCACCCCATTCTAAGATTCCAAGCCACAAATACACTTAATTGTGTTAGCAAATAAAGTTCAATGCAATTCTAAGTTTCCACACCTAATTGTTAACGATCTTAAACTTTATTCAATAATAAATTTAAAATATTTTAACAAAACTTAATTAATTAATTAATTAATTAATCTTATTTAGTAATTATAAAAATACAACTACCAATCAAAGTGAAATTATTTATTCAATAGTTGGATTTTTAAATAACAGTTAACTGATACAATATATAATATATACAATGTTAAATTTATTTGATGAAGCTTAGATCATACATAACTTTGTTAGCATTTAATGAACCATGATATTTATAATCCTAAGATATTTTTTTAGTTTTTTTCTTATTCCATATGTGTTGATATTGTTTTTAAATTATTTTAACCAATAACAATCCAACCGATCCTATGATATGATCGATAGTTAGATTTTTCAACTGATCCATATACTGGTGCTGATTCTTCCGCCTATGGAGATGAGAAAATTATGTTTTAAATTAAGATGAATTAGTAGATAATATAGGAACGGTTGAGAAGATCCATCACAAAGTACAAAAACAGAGAACAAATTCGCTAGAAAATCACAAACAAACACTATGTACACAAAACTATAGCTATAATCAATTCTGAATATTATAAATGCAGAACCAAAAACAAGAACTCACAACCAGTAATGTAACTATCACTTATCAGGAACCTCAACTAACATAGATCATGTATCGACAATCTAGGACCTCAACTGAGCAAATCTTTTACCATTCTTAGTTTCAAGCATATAGGTTGTCAGTAAAAACACAAGCTTGCTGGAGAAGCATACAAGCATATATTGCTGATCAAGTGAAGATTGCTAATATAGACTCCAGCAATGACAAGAGGAGGATTACGCTCAGGACAAGAAAACAAGTAAAACACACAAGACAATTAGATAAGCTATTTGCCACAAATGAAGTGTATTACCCAGTGATTTTTAAAAAAGAACAATAGGGTCTCTACTGTTTACTGTGATAATTTTAGAAAGGTAAAGTAACATAATTCTGATTCCTTAAATGCATCTCGCAGCACTGGTCGCTGGAGTAAGTTTTGACTAATTTCTGAAATCCCATCAAAGAGATCATAATGGGGATCAAATATTGATCCTGTCGCGAAGTGGGGTGGCGGTCCCATGGGCCAGACGGGCCTCCCGGGTGGCACGAGCCGTCAAGGTGGCCGGGTGCGGACCGCGCCTTGCCACGTCCCTGCAAAACAGCGACCGTCAGTAAACCCGCCGGGGAAATCCCCGGTCAGGCACTCCGACGGTTAAGTCAGTCTCCCAGGGCAGATGAGTGGAAACTGAATTGAAATGAGGCAAGGGATGCGAGAACTCACGCGCGCGTACCTGCGGTAGGGGGAGTGTCAAGCTTATATAACCGGGGGAGCTGACAACTCTTGTTATACTGACGGGACAAGAGTGCGGTAGTTGTCAGCTCGCATGGAGCACCGAAGAGCGGCGCGGCATGACGTGGGGTGCTCGAGCAGTACGTGAGTACTGGGTGCGCAGTACGAGGGTATTGGATGGGCGGATTAACCGCGCAGGGATGTCAGAGGTGGGTAAGGTATGAGGAACCCCGTTAGCAGGACCGTACCCTGGATGTACTGATGTGAAGGGGCGTAGGGGCGGGTCAGCCCGTACCCCGAGCGCCAACTGGCGGGTCTGAGTGCTGAGGACCGAGTCGGATAAGGACCAGTGAGCGTGGGCAGCCACACGCCTGACTGGTAACTACCATCACACTCCTGTGTGATGGTAGGAGAAAGAGAGTATGGATAGCTACTCGCCTGGCTGTGGCGCCCGACCCCGCTCTAGGTCGGAGTAGGGTCGAGGAGTGTGGACAACCAGGAGTTTGTCTAGTTGGATGGTAGGAGGACGATCCGACCGTCCTTATCGGTGGCCTGCTAAACCCCACCCTTCCTCCTTCCTTTGGAGGGGCCTACGGGCGTGGGGCCCTACCCGTCGATTCTGTTGCTGACCTGGCTACTAAGCCTTCCTGGCGCCAGGTTGGCCGGTGGGCCTGGCCGATGCCCCCACCCGTAGGCAAGGCCGGGATCATAAGCGTCCCCCTCAAGTCTAGTCGAAGGAGGCGGCGAGTCCGACTGACTGGACCAGCGTCCGTTCAAGCAAGCCTAGAGCGCCAGGAAGTCTTAGTCCCCCTTGGGGAGATGCTGGGCAGGCTTGTCGAAGCCTAGGGATCTCGGTCGGTTGGTGAAGTCACCCTGTGTGTCTTTTTGCTGCTGACGGCTCAGCATTATTGAGCAGCTGGCAATTCTCATCACTACTGCTTACAACTGGGGATGGCTCCATGTGCCTCCTCCCCCTTCCTTCTCCAGCTATCGAGGTATTTGCCGTTCATTCCCGAGGAACGAGGTAGGGTGAGAGGCGCCTTTTTTCTTGGGCCCCACTTGGCCTGCTCATGCGGCTATTATTGCCCGCCGCCTCTGCAGTGGCCCACCACCAGGTGGCCCTGTCACCCTACATAACTGAGTGAATTCCTACTTTTACCGCCGCCCTCTCGTCTTTCACTCCGGCGTATTGTCTTCTCTTCTCCAGCTAGGGTTGCGGCTACTTCTTTGTACTCGACGCTTCTTTTCGCAGGCTAGACTTCCTACCTTCTACGTATCCCCATGGCCTCTTCGTCTCGCGACCCCCACCCCAGGTATGTCACGGCGAGGTCCGTTCTTACTTGTGGTGACCTTGAGGCCATTAAGGCAGAGTTTCACATTCCGCCCGACCATGACATTCGGTTGCCTTCTCCTTCTGATCAACCAGCCACGCCTCCGAGGTACTACATTACCATTTCGCGGGATCACCTGCAGGCAGGCCTACGCTTCCCCATTCATCCTTTCATTGCCTTGGTATGCCGCTACCTCCGTATCAACCTGTCTCAACTGACCCCCAACTCCATCCGCCTTCTCTGTGGGTCCGCCATCCTCTTCCTGTTGTATCGCCTTTCCTCACAAGCCGAACTTTTCCACCACTTCTTCTATCTGAAGAAGCAGGAATGGGGCGAGTTCGTATTCCAAGCTCGCTCGGGGACTTCCTTTCTTTCTCCCCTTCCTTCCACCAGTAGGGGTAGAAAGGAGAGGTTCTTTTTCGTCCGTCCTGTGGCCCTCCCAACTTGGCCGCTTAACTTCCGGCGAGTTTTTCCTCAAATGCCCCCTCATCACGCAGATCCCCGGACATTTCCCACCTTCGAGCGCGCCCTTTCCTTATTCAGGGATAGACACTTCCTCGTCGGGCCGCTCTTGTCAGAGAACATCTTGTCCGCGTTTGGCCTTAGTCCGGCGCCATTCATCCGACCTGCTTCCTTAGGTAAGTGATCCTTCGCCTCCCCTTGCCTCTTGCTGTTTTTTGACTTCTGCTTACTGGCCAGCCGAGATGATGTACCTGGCTGCTCCTGAGGGGGGTTTCGGGTTAGGGACCGCTGAGGAATTGGAGGCGTGTCTCCGAGCGGTGATAAGGGAGCAGCGGGTGCAGGCTACGGAGCAGCAGGTCGTGCAAGGATTGCGCTTAGCACTGCTGGCCGAGCAGGAAGCTTCTCCATCCGGCTCTCCTTCCCTTGCCTCCTCTTCCGAAGAGGGGAAGACTCCTCAGTCGGGCTCAGAGGATACCCAGCCTCTGAGCCACTCCTTGCGGCGTCCCGGGGGCGCCGGCTTTGTGTCCGCCTCGTCTGACCCCTTGGGGGCTTCCTCCAGTCGGCCTAGCAAAAGACGGAGAGGTGCAGCGTCGACTGCTGCCCTCCTAGCGCTACCCCTCCCTCCTCCTGCGGCGCTGCCGATGGAGGTGACTGTGCTGCCTTTCAGGGAGGAATCCCCGCCCTGTCAGGAAGGGCCTACCAGCGAAGGCCTGCTGCATATGCTATCGCCCTCGCTTTCCGACTGACGTTTGAACATGGCAATGCCGAGCGGCACCACCTCCATGCGGTCGAGAGACGTCCGGCTGTATGGTTCGCTTTTGGATAGGTTCATGGCCGGTTTGCGAGCGAGTGGCTCGGTGAGCCCGTGTCTGGGCGGACGACTTCATGACCTTGGCTACTCAGGTATGTGTCCATCGGCGGGGGCGTGTCTCATTCCTTCTTTTGTTGACGGGTTCTTAAATTTTTTGCAGTCTTGGGCCCAGAGCTACAGCCTGAGTGTATCTATGTTGACTCAGGTCAATTCCAGGTGTTGCGCCGAGAGGCGTGTGGAAGACCTTGAGGCTCGGCTCCGACACACTCAGCTGATTTCAGATGACCACTCGCTGAACGGCCTGAGAGCAGAGGTTATCGGCCTCCAGGATATGTTGCGCCAGACCCAGGAGGAGCTGGAGATCGCCAAAGCTCAGATCGCTGCTGCCGACGCTGAGGTGGCCCGAGCGCAAGAGCGGGTGATCCAAGTTGAACAAGCTCACCTCCATGATCGCAGGCGCAAAAGCGAGTTGCAAACGGAGCTTCTGAGAGCTAGAGCATATCTCCACTGGGCCAACGAGGAGATTTCGTCCCTTCGGGCGCAACTGGCAGCTGAGAAGCGGAAAACGAATTCGCTTCGGAACCAACTTCAGGATTTGCGGGGCCTCCGTCCGGCCTGGGACGTGGCTCAGGTAGAATTGGGGTAACTACGTGAACGACAGGCGTCCTGGGACGCCCTGCAGGTTGAGCTAGCGGAGCTGCGCGCTTATAAGGAGGCTGAAGCGGACCGGCTAGAGACCCACCGACTGGCGTGTTTGAATGCTCCAGCCCATGCCGCCGAGATCTCCCGACGGTTTATGGAGGTGATGATGCAACATGGAATTAATGTCGTCCGCCAGCTCAGGCTGGGTGGGTACTTACCGCCTGATTTGCCTTCCACCGCGGTTCGATTCCAGGACCTGTGCGAGGATCTGCCTGCCGTGACTGACCGACCCTTCGAGTGAGGAGAGCGTCTCCTAGTTTCCCCTATTTTTCTGTGCATGGGGGGCTTCTTGCCCTGATTTTTGTAAAGCGCCTGAACCTTTAAGTGTGGCTTTCTCCTTTTTGCTTGCTTGAGTTGTGTTTTCTTTCGGCCATGACGGATGTGTGGGCGAGCCGGGCGCAACACTTATTGATGAGCACGACTCCAGGCCGCGGGATGGATGCCCCTTCTCTAGTGCTTGTTTGCGAGGGCCGTTGGCCTTCGTGGGGTGTGCATGGGACCCCGGTTTGTGTCTTAGCGTGAGGACCCAATCCTTTGATCAGAACCTATGGCGGAGGCATACCTTATTGTGTTCGACCCAGGGGTCAACGGGAGCTGACCCGGGGGATTTGGCTTCTTGGCTGAGCGGGATTTGGGGAGCGTGGGCCGCCATGCGTCCTACCGGGGCTCGGGCCAAGGGATTCGCAGGAGCTTGCCCGCGGGAGTTTTGGCCTCTTAGCCGAGTGCAATCCGGGGAGCGTGGGCCGCCACGCGTCCTACCGGGGCTCGGGCCAAGGGATTAGCGGGAGCTGGCCCGTGGGAGTTTTGGCCTCTTGGCCGAGTGGGATCCGGGGAGCGTGGGTCGCCACGCGTCCTACCGGGGCTCGGGCCAAGAGGTTAGCGGGAGCTGGCTCGTGGGAGTTTCGGTTACCTTTGTTCGAGTTACTAGGTTGACTGCTCATCTATCTGTTTTCCGAACACTCATATCATTGAGGGTCACGCGTCTCCCGATCAGCAGCCTTCCAGGCGTAAAATTACTGCACGCTAGTTTTGATTATCTTTGGTAGCGGAACGGTTGCTTGCTGTCCTTCCGTATTATCTGACCATGCCTCCTTGCCCAGCCGCAGGATTGGCCATTACCTATGACCCTTCTACCAACGACTGTGATTGGTTGCTGCCCCCTATATAGACTTCGGCGATTACCTCCTTCGCCGCCTCTGTCTTTTCCTAGCATTCGTCCGTCTTCCCCCTTTCCTCCAACCGTCTCTTCTAGTGTCCCAGCGCTCCTTTCAGGATGCTGCGTGGCTTCCTTACAGCTGAGGCCAAAGAGAGGGAGGCTGCCTTTGAGGCGTCGATGGCCGCCCTGCTCTCGGAGCCTATCCCCGTCCCCTCTGATACCGCTCCGCCAGTCGCCCCAGCATCTCCTTCTCCGGCACTAAACCCCACCGCCGTCTCATCTGCAGATAAGGGCGAGGTGTTAGAGGAAGGGGCACTGGATTCGGACATTGAGATTTTGTCCTCAGACCCTTCTGCCCTGGAGCCCAGTCATCCTCCAGACTGTCCCCGCGCCTGCTCGCCTCCTCGAGAGACTCCCTCTTCTCCTTCTGCGGCGAGCCCGCCTACCCCGCCGGTGGTTGCGCCGGTCGCCCCTGCTCCTCCTGTTGCTGCGGACATCTTGCCTATGCCCCCTTCGCACCACACTATTTCTTTGAATGAGCCAAAGGGCCGGCCTTGTCCTGCCCTTCTACCAGGGGCTCATGCTTCCTTGGTACCTACGCCATTCGCCCCTGTCTCCTCTGCCCCGGGGCTTGTCCGCCTCTTAGTCTCTCCCGCCCCAGCTAGCTCGTCGGTCGAGGTGTCTGCTATCCCTTCTCCTTCCATTCCTGAGCGGATCCCGGATCTTCGCCCGATACATCTAGTTCTTCCTTCGCGAGCGGATCCTTCTGCTGCTTACGAGTTTCCGAATCCCGAGCCACTAGGATCAGCTAGAGTGGTTCATCTACATGCTCCCCTGAGCGACCACGTATACCAAGGTCTTCGGTCCTTCGATCACCCAGACACTATCGCCCGAATCGACGGCCTCGTTGCGGATGCTTGTCGAGTATGTTTTTCTAACGGCTTTTGCGTACTTAGTCCTTCCCTGGCTAATCTTTCGCCTTCTTTGCAGTTGACTGGTGCCATGTATGACATGGGTGTTTCCTTCACCTCCCAGAGTCGATCCTTTCGTCAGTTGGAGTCCCGAAAGGAGGCGTTGGAAACCCAGCTTCGCTACACACGGCCACAGCCGAGTGAGGAAGCCTGGAAGGCGCTGCACTTCGAGAACGCGACCCTTCAGGGGCAGGCCGCCTATGCTGAGGCGCAGCTTCGGGACCGTCTTGTGGAGCTAAGTGCAGCTCGGGCCTCTGATGCTCAACTGCGTCAACAACTGGCTTATTTGGAGCGGAGCGAGCGCCAAGCTGGGACTCGGGAATTTCAAGCATGTTCAGAGTTGGCTAAGGCCCAGGCGGATCTTCTGGAGGCCAGCCAATCGGCTGCTACGCTGCTCACCACTTTGAAGGCCAAGGAAGAGGAACCGGCGGCCTGCCAAAGTGACCTTTTGCGGAGGCGTGAGCGTCATGAGGCTCAGAAAGCTAATGCACAGGCGGCTCGCGATGGGCGCGGGAAGGCGCCGGGTGGAGTCTCATCGCAACCTTCGAGGCCTACCCCGTAGTTGTGGGTCCGCCCTCTTTTTGTTACTTGATGTAGGCGAGGGCCGAACAGTTCGTTACGGATGCTGTTTTTCTCCTTTTATGGTCTCCTGTTTCTTGTATTTGCGTTTAGGCATATTTGTCGCCAGAGCGTGAGTGATCAGAACGATGGCGGTGACGGCCGCTCTCTCCTCGTAGGGGAGGCGGCGCCCGCTAAGCTAGGGTCGGGGCGTCTCGACCACTCGGGCCTTAGACACCGGCGATGTTCTCTTAGCGCCCCCTACTTGGGTGGGCCCGGAGGGCATCTCAAGCTCAAGCTAGTCCCTTGGACCATTCGAGAGCCCGATGAAGTGTGCTTAGTTAAAGGATTGTAGCTTGCAGGGGTTTAGCTGCCCCCCAGCCCGCTTGTGAGTCTAGGGCGATGCGCCCGGGGGAGGTAGTGCTTTTTAGTTGAGGGCCGAACCAGGAGCCAGCCCTACTTTCGCCAGGTTTGCGAGGTGAGTATAAGAGTGCTCAAACGGAGCCTTTAAGAATGACAATTACCATGTATCCATCCTAGAATCGGTCTGGGGGTGTAGTCCGCGTGGAACGAGGATGCGGCTCTCTGGCCGAGGAGTTCTTGCGGGTGCCGATCCTTGGGAAAGATTCGCGGAGAGCATGAATAAGATTACCCAGTCGGGTGTCATTTTGGGACGCCTAGACTGCCAGGCATCAGTCCGAGAACCACTGAGAAAGGGCTTGCGCAGGGCAAGGATGAGGCCACTCGGTCGGGCGACCTCTCGGGCAGCATGGACCGCCATGCGTCCGCCAGAGAGCCGATCCGAGGGAAGGGCTTGCGCGGAGCAAGAATAAGGCCCCTCGGTCGGGCGACCTCTCGGGTAGCATGGGCCGCCATGCGTCCGCCCGAGAGCCGATGTTCCCATGTCGAGGGCATCTCACGGAGCGTGGGCCGCCACACGTCGCCTGAGAGCCTCGTCGAGGTTCCCGGTCGAGGGCATCCCAGGGAGCGTGGGCCGCCACGCGCCGCCTGAGATTCTCGCCGAGGCTTCCCGATCGAGGGCATCCCAGGGAGCGTGGGCCGCCACGCGCCGCCTGAGAGCCTCGTCGAGGGAAATGAAGCAAAGACTATTTCTCCAGAAAGCCATCCTTCAAGGGCGCACAACATAGATGAGATATATCCAGAAGACCCGATTTCAGACACGCGGCGAGCATATAAAATATATCCAGATTTCATATACGCGGTGCGCGAATAAGCCGTATCCTGAAGGCCAGGCCATAGAGATGCGCGGAAAACGTAGCATACATCCTTTCCCATATCCGACTGGCCCTTTCCATAACGGACTGCCCTGAGTGGATTTACCATAAGGCCTCCGGTGTATTAGTGACTCCTCCGGAGTCAGATGAAGAAAGGCTCGTATTCTCAGGGAGCGCTGCCCGTCAGAACCCAGATGGATCTCCTATCTCCACTTCTGATCAGGTTGTTGGTGTCCCTCCTTCTAGTGCCAAATTTGATCCTGTCGCGAAGTGGGGTGGCGGTCCCATGGGCCATACGGGCCTCCTGGGTGGCACGAGCCGTCGAGGTGGCCGGGTGCGGACCGCGCCTTGCCACGTCCCTGCAAAACAGCGACCGTCAGTAAACCCGCCGGGGAAATCCCCGGTCAGGCACTCCGACGGTCAAGTCAGTCTCCTAGGGCAGATGAGTGGAAATTGAATTGAAATGAGGCAAGAGATGCGAGAACTCGCGCGTGCGTACCTGCGGTAGGGGGAGTGCCAAGCTTATATAACCGGGGGAGCTGACAACTCTTGTTATACTGACGGGACAAGAGTGCGGTAGTTGTCAGCTTGCATGGAGCACCGAAGAGCGGCGCGGCATGGCGCGGGATGCTCGAGCAGTACGTGAGTACTGGGTGCGCAGTACGAGGGTACTAGATGGGCGGATTAACCGCGCAGGGATGTCAGAGGTGGGTAAGGTATGAGGAACCCCGTTAGCAGGACCGTACCCTGGATGTACTGATGTGAAGGGGCGTAGGGGCGGGTCAGCCCATACCCCGAGCGCCGACTGGCGGGTCCGAGTGTTGAGGACCGAGTCGGGTAAGGACCAGTGAGCGTGGGCAGCCACGCGTCCGACTGGTAACTACCATCACACTCCTGTGTGATGGTAGGAGAAAGAGAGTATGGATAGCTACTCGCCTGGCTGTGGCGCCCGACCCCACTCTAGGTCGGAGTAGGGTCGAGGAGTGTGGACAACCAGGAGTTTGTCTAGTTAGATGGTAGGAGGACGACCTGACCGTCCTTATCGGTGGTCCGTTAAACCCCACCCTTCCTCCTTCCTTTGGAGGGGCCTACGGGCGTGGGGCCCTACCCGTCGATTCTGCTGCTGACCTGGCTACTAAGCCTTCCTGGCGCCAGGCTGGCCGGTGGGCCTGGCCGATGCCCCCACCCATAGGCAAGGCCGGGATCAAATATTATCAACAATATTGAACCAATAAAAAATATTGATAGTAATATTCACATAAATTAAGAAATTATAAATAAATATTAACAAAGACAAATTATTAACAATAGCATAACATTTAAAACACAAAATTGAATTAATGCAAGTGTGTTCTCAAATAATTACCTTGAAGCAGCCTTTCTCCGGGGAATCCCTGTTCCACTCCAATCCGAGATTCTTAGTTGTTGTATGGTAAGTCGCTTTCAAGGAATCGCCACCCTCTAACTTCTTCACCATGGCGAAATCCCAGGCGTTCTTCGACACATCATAGCAAGGCTCCAGCACCGTCCTCTTAAGTTCCCCGTGCGCATACCAGTACTTTAGCTTGCAGTTTCCCGAACCGAACGCATAATTCACCGAAACCTTGTTAGCCGGATTGAACACCAATGACCCGTCAATCGCAGTTCGGTTCGCCGCTCTTGCGTGCGTGTAGGTTAAATTAACAGTTTTTTCCGCCACCTTGAACGAGTTCATGAACTGAAACCTCACATCCTGGACAGGAAAAAAAAAACAGTTGCTGGACAGATTGAAGACGATGTCATTTTAATTCGGAGGAAAGGACGAAGGGGTGGGTTTAATTTGCCTTGTCTTTGACGGTGTAATCGAGGATAAAGGCGCCGGGTTTTTCGAGGGAGAGGACGAGGCCATCGAGGGATGAACCATTGGCGAAGGTGGCTTCGGTCACGGAGGCCTTTAAACTGCCGTCGCCGGCGTGGAGGGAGAGGGCGGCGGCGGCGGTGCTGCTCTTGTTGACCTCGTACTTACCCTTCACTGTGGCCTTCATCTTCGCCCTCTCATCCTTTTGCCCCTTATCAGAACGGGAAGAAGCAGCGATCAAGATGGAGTTGGAGGGAGAGGGAGACGACGGCGGCCTCGAAGAATCAGCCATCATGTCGTCGAACTCGGACGGTCGGACCGCGCATTCCTCGTATAAGACGAGGTTTGATTGTTTGAAGCGGGTCTGGCATCGGGGGTCTCGCCCTAAGCAGACTCGGAGTTCGTCTGTCTAGTCTCAGACAGGGAACAGGGTTTTCAGTGCCTGACTGGCAGATATCTCTCCCACACCCGCCTGTCCTGTGTCCCACACCCCGTTGGTGATGTCCGATGAATTATTTGATCGCCGATTAAACATCATCAGCGGTCTCCGGTTATCGTCCCGAATCAAACTATACCATGAGGATACAGTAAACCTATCAAGATCACCATAATTAGGATCTCATCGGATTCACTGTCGAATCAGACGAGATCACAATTGCAACAATCCCGACGGGTTCACCCTTTCCTAGGATATTATTTGATTCGGAACGACGATCAGAGACCATTGATAGTGTCCGATCGGCTATCGAATGATTCACCGGCCGTCGTCGGCAAATGTGAGACAGACAAGACAGATCCTCTGTCATTTAATTCGGAACAACGATCGAAGACTATTGATAATATCCGATCGACTATCGGAGGATTCGCCGGGCGAATGTGAGACAGACAAGACATCTGAGATAGAAGATCCCATCTGCCGGCACAGGCGTAACTGGAGCTTATTATCTCAACTCATTTAACCATACATGACGAGATCATACTAACAAGTCCACCCAGTGCTGCTTAATGAGTGGACATGGTAATTCCAGTCTTTACTGGCATTAAAATGCATGAATTCTCACTCGTTCTACTACAGACAAAGTATCTTGCACATTACAATCGATGGATAGAGAAACAACATAGGCAAAACATATGTACATTGGAATGAAGCAGCGCCATCCAGGTCTCACAACAGGCCTGCCACAACATGAAGGTGCTGCTCGCACTCTACGTCGCCAGTGTTCTTAGCTACATAATAACGTCTGCAAATTGTTTCAAATAGCAGCGAAGAGTAAGCATTTAGCAGCTGTCATGCGGCATTAGAGCTAGACAACTTTAATAGAATCCATTGGTGCCTGGAGAATAAGAATCTGTCATTTGGCATGTACAGATGCCTGGTCAACCTGAAATTAGAATATACCAAATGTGTTGGAACAATATCTATTACACTAGAAACTCACATCACAGAATGTGCTTGTGCACATCAGCAGAAACAGTAAATTGTTTGTATAAAAATTTCTTAGTTTCCCCTAGATGCTTAGCCATTCTTGAATCGGTTGATGAACAGAACAATAACACATGACGAAAAGACAAGAAAGATAATGAAAGAAGCTTCTGGTGTACCCAGGAAGGAGCATCAAGAGAAAGATGCATAAAAAGCATTTGGTAGTGATGAATCTTTGCAGAAAAGAGTGACTGAATAGAGAAAAAAGTAAATTCATGATGATTCACTTTACAAAACAACGTGATGAATCTTTGCAAAATGCCTCTCGATATAAATAACACCTAAATGCAAGCTAAGACTGACATTCAATTGTGGTATGCATGTTGTGCCTTGTGTAATTGTTTGTATCTCCAGGCACCCTACTATGTACTAACTGAATGGTTCCCTTATTTTATTGGTAGCAAGTAATGTAGTCTTTTTATCATTCAGTTCCTGTGATCAAGAAACATTCTCTTCATGAAAAGTGAAGGTAGGTTGGCCCCCACACAGATAAAGTTACCTTGGAAGACGTCACATGACGTTAGTCAGCCACTTCCAAAATCCTCATAACTTACTCCTTCGGATTTGGTGTCAAGCCGTTTATGGTCTTCCTCTTAACAGAAGTAAGAAAAACGCTGCATAACTCAAAGTGGAACAACATATAGACAAGACAGAAATAAGGAAGCATACAGCAACATAATACCTTTAAATTCCCTTGATGGAGAGCCGGAGAAATCGTTTGAATCAGGTGGAATATAAGGAGACCTAGCGTAATTCTCTAATATATCTATAAACAAAAAAAAAACAAATAAATTAGTATAATATGTCGATAAACAAATATTCTATATAGAAGTGTTGTGATTGAAAGAAACCAGCACAATGATTGAAGTCATCTGTTAAATCTAAAAAGCTGAAGTTTCTGGGCATCTGACTAAATCCAAATGAAGATGTATCCATATCAAGGAGAGAATTGTGTATATGTTGTCCACTCAACTCTGAGCTACTAAAAGATCCAACCGAAGCATCTGCTAGTGATTGTGGTTCCAAGATAGTGCTATCATTACCAAAGGGAAACTCATCATTTGAATAGATTGGCTCTGCCTTCACTGTCATCCCGCCCATTCCTGGAATCTGCCCAATGCTGTCTCTATGTGACGAAAAGACATTTTTCGAGGCATTCATGCTCCCAGAAAGAATAGATGGATCATTGCCCAAACAGTTTCCCGGTTGCCCTGAAGTCCTAGCATTTACAAGAGGACTTGAAAACTCTTCATTGTAAGGCATGGAATCTGGCCTTGAGGAAGTGGATGCATGTTGAGACAAATAGCATGATGGATTTTGATGATCTGGAAAAAAACTAATAGAATTAGATTTCTACAGTGAAATAATATGAGGTGATTGGTTGAAACTATCCCTTGAAAGTAATATCAGGTGATCTGAAACCAATATATTTAATTTGTCGTATTTTTATTCAGAATGCACCTTCAATAGTGGAATACAACAATAACCAAATGGCTATATGGATCCTCCGACGCTACCCTACTATATTCATATCTATAAACAAGGTCAGCCCGGTGTATGAACCTCCTGCCAATGCGAGATCCCGGAGAAGAATTGAACCACATTGAGTCTATTGTATACAACCTTATCCTACATTGCAAGAGCCTATTTTTATGACCCGAACTCTTGACCACCAAGTCACATGGCAACAACTTTATTGTTGCACCAAGGTTCCCTTTCACTATATCCATATCTATATTTAAGGAATTTTGTCCCCTTTTTTTTATCATTGCTAACCAAATCTTATTAAAAAATTAGGCAATCACTATTCAGACATCCAAATCTTACTAGAGCATCAAATTAGTCTATTTTTTGATATTTCATGTTTCATTGTCTAATTACAATGCCTAAAATGATTCTTATATGCCCCTTTTGTTTTGATAGCGCAACCACAAACTTTTCAAGCACCTCATGATAACGATGACACTTTCTGTCATTGAAGAACCCTTTGTCATTGTCAAATTAATATGGCAACTCTCCGATGTCATTCCACTTCATGGATATGCAATTTCAATATGTCAAGCCATTGTCAAGATCATTAGAAACTGTCCACATGGATTATAATACTTATGAAAAAAGGCATTAACTGAAAATTAAAAAAAAAACAGAAAAATCAAGCAGTCAGTCATAGGAGCTTAAGATAGTCAAAACTTCAAACCCAAGAAAGTTAGAAGCATCATGGATATTCTAGTGAGTTTGGTCTCTGTTCAATTGTTTTTATTAATTAAACTCTAACTATTTCATGCTAATTCAAAATTTTCACCCCCAGCTCCTATTGAGGATATTGCAATGGGAGGCTGTTGAGCCTCAAACTAAACATATCTTTAATATTTTGTGGTGTTTATAGAGTGGCAAGTGTTTAACTAAACTATTAGCAAAGAATTTCCATTTCTTCTCAGATAGTGTGCAGTTAAAGTTCCATTACTTCTCTTTTTAACAATGTTTTTCACTGTTTTCTGAACCTAATGAGCGTTTCTCTTGAATAAAGGGTGAAATCTTCCCGTAACAAGGATAGTAAAGGCTAACAACTAAAGTGTAGAGATCGTGATCAAATGGTTGATTATAGATGCGACCAAACAAACCAAGTAATCCAACTATTTGGAATTCACATTCATCTCATACTACCATAAAACTCAATGTAAGACTGCATTAGATTTTCCAAGATCACTTTTAACTATCATGTAATGTAAAATTTCTTTCATCTCCTTTACCTTCTACTCTAAATGACTCAACCTTTCAACTAACTAGAGAATTTCCAAACCAAAGACATAAAGGCAACAAATATAGTTGAAAAAGGAATTAACAATAATTACAAAAAATGAAATACAACATGAAAATAGCCGTACAAGCTAGAGAGTTAGAACCGTTGGTAAAGGGTAAGACAGCAACTCCTGGAGGGCATGCTTTTCGCATAAGTTCAACCTGTTTCTCAAGAAGCTTATTGAAAATCATTATTTGGTTCTTAAGGATCAATCTAACATGATAAGCTTTGAAAAACTCTTGATTCTCTTCCTCAAGTTTTTGCCAAACTGTACAGCAACAAAACATGGAACTTCATCAAAAATGAAATCAATTAAAAGTTGAACCAACTATCAACATGAAAGATCTGGTGTTTTTAATTCAAAAAATTAAGAAAATTTTACAAGCCAATGGTATGATCAGACATACTTTCTAAATCAGAGTGTTGGGCAGTTTGGGAATAGCATGTACAACAAAGTTAGAATAACATGAGAATATTAAGATAGATATGTAGGATTTCTAGGCAAGACAAAATCAAAATCAAATATTGCTATCAAGAAGCAATCTAGAATAGACGATAAAATAAGAGGAAAATAACATTAGGAGAGTATTGATGTGTTGATGATCTATGGATACAATACTTTGCAAATTAAATCAATTAAAGGTGTGAGAGATAAAAGAAAATTTATGGATAATATAATTAAAACAATGCAAAGAGATTTTGTAGTTACTAATAGTATAGCCTTGTAGGAGTGAAGACAATGTCCATGTAGCTGACTCCAACCAGTTGGGACAACCATAGATTATTATATTGATCAGAATAGTGGATATAAATGCTGAAAGACAGCCAATCACAAGACTGATATGAACATCGGCAAGTGTGAAAATAAGTTATATATTAAATAACTTGTCAGTCCAAATGAATAAAAATCAGACAAACACAATCCCATATACAGTTTTCCAAAAACAGATTAATCACAGGATGTTATATTCAAAATTACCAAGTTCGGTGAAACTAGGTTCTATATTTGCTTGGAGAGACAAAGTGTCAACAACTTCTTTCTGGTTCATGTACAGTTGCAGGCATCGTTCAATAAGATTCT
Source organism: Boesenbergia rotunda (assembly GCA_024364735.1). NCBI lineage: Eukaryota > Viridiplantae > Streptophyta > Magnoliopsida > Zingiberales > Zingiberaceae > Boesenbergia > Boesenbergia rotunda. The sequence goes on along the minus strand of JAGFNQ010010470.1, from coordinate 30,738 downwards.
GAACCTGAAAATTGAGAATGAAATTTAGCGCCTACACTAAAAAAATTGATGCAAACCAACTATTTATCTAACATTAAAAAATCTAAGGTGTATATACTTTATAATCAACCAATCTTCTCTATGTAGTTATCTTAAAACAGAAAAGTAAAAACACGTGTGAGATTTAGAAATGGAATAAAGCTAATAGAATTGTTCAATAAAATCTGAATCCAACTAGAATTTGCACACCATTAAAGCAGGGTAGATAAATCATTAGCCTGTAGTGAGTAACAAGAAAACATAGAAGCCTAGACTAATAAGAATAATTTGATTGACGTCTTACTTGCATGAATCCACATACGATTTGCAAAAGCGCCAGCAAGATGTTATGCATTTATCCAGATTACCAAAGTACCATAACTAGACAGAATTTAATGGCCTGTTTGTGACCCAATAACATAAAATGTAATGTCATTTAAATTCAAACATAGTGTCACCTAATGAACAGGCAAGAATTGCATGCAAATATTACATCTATAGTAGAAATTATACAGTTGTTCCATTACACCCCGTTTGGAAAGTTTTTAAGCAATGAAATTGAATTGAATTCCAGCGGGAATTAAATTCAATTCTTATGTTTGGAATGAGTCGGTAAACAAAGGAATTGAATTTGTTTGGAATGAGTCTAAAACTAAATGAATTTGATTGCTTTTTACTATTTTACCTTTCATTGATAGATTAGGAATCAAACATTATATTTATGTGAGGTTATTTTAGTATTTTCATTTGTTGGAATTCAATTCCCACACCAAATCACACCCATTTGGGTCTGATTTCAATTCCTTAGTTTTGTTGGATTTCAATTCCCATGAGAAATTCAATTCCTTCACTTAAGTTGCTTTCAAATCATGGAATTCAATCCATGGGTTTCCAAACAGGGTGTTAGATATTGCAGGTCCCTCAATTCTTTGGGGAATTAGAAGCAAACGTGAAACAACTCAAAGTTTAATGCTGGAGTACAAACACTCAAGATGATTCAAGTATTTGGTGTGCCAAAGGCAGGTGCCAACACACTATGGACTTATGGCATGAGTTATGTGTTTTTAAGATTTTAGTAGAAAATAGCAATATACTCCAAACATAAGCATAAAGTAGCAAAATGATGAGACTGTGTAAACATCATGGATTCTGAAATATTTTTGTTGAATAGACTTGATTTTTGAGTGTAACATCAGGATAGAAGAGGTGGAGTAGGGAGTGACAGAGTGGTTGGCAAGGGACAGGAAGGCAAATCCAGAGGCAAGCAAGGGTGGATGCAATTAGAGAACATAGTGTCTGGTGAAGGAAGCTGCTATACCAAGACGGTGATGATGGAAAAGGCAGGAAGAATCTTAGAGAAAGTCAGCCAAGAACTCATGAAGCACCTCTCGAGTGCATTTGTGATGAGCAGGGGAGGTCGTGATGGCACGGCAAACAAAGCACTGCAGATCAGCAGATCAACATAACAGTGCAGACTGTGCAGTGAGAGTAATGCCAAAAAGGAGGGCAGGCCAAGTGATAATTGCAGCCTACCCTCCAACCAAGAAAACAAGGGAAGCATTAAAGGATTAAAATTGACTTTGATACCATGTAAACTTTGGGGAAACGCTGGAATTTGTAAGTTATAGTAAAAACAATTTAAAAATTACCTACAGATAGGAATTTGTTCAGGCCTTCTTTTGGTTTTGTAGATCAATTCTCTCTGCTTATCTTTTGTTCCTATCTATTTCGTAGACTTGGTCTTTTAGACAAATTCTAGCTTCGTTATGGTTAACAACATCATTACCAGTTCAACTTTTGGAAGGAATTTAAGCGGACGATGTGAGAATTACTTCAGTTCACGATCAGCAACCAGTAGATTAAAAAAAAAGGTAATCTACGAACAAGTTTTGGATCACTTTCAAGATAGATTAAAATTAAGCAAAAGAGCCCACGGAAAATATAAATTCACTACTAACAATAAATTCAAAAGCCTCCTTACTAGTTGTATATCCTGACGGGATACCTTCCTGACTTCTCCGCTCGACATCATGCCCTTCCAACCCAAAAACATCAAACACTTGAATCTTGCAATAGACAGTGTCCCAAAAAGCGCTCGATCACAGAGAACGACCTGATGAGCACATAGCGAAAAACTAAATAAACTCACTGAATCAAGAAGGCAACGGATAATACACCGGACATGAAGGATCACTTTAACTTTCAGCGAGAGAGTACGATTCTTGATGCTACCTTGCTAATTTGTAGGTTTGGGAACGTCGGCGAGCGTTTACGCCTGGAATTGGGCGTGGGCGCAGCCGATGAAGTAGGGCATCGGGCAGGGTCAGGGTGGGATGATGGGAAGGGGATGGGAGTGGGAGAAAGGTGAAGGTGACGTCCGCGTGCTTCTCTGTTGGAGCAATACAAGGGTTCTGATCGAGCCACGTCGACTCTGACAAAGAGAGGCGACGATCGGACGGCTTCGATCGAAGATTCATCGCATTGCGAATTAATTGTCCGCCGATTTTAAAATTCATTCGCCTGCTTCAGTTTGCTTGTGGCTGTCGTTCCCTTCCAATGCGGGCGTGCTTAGACCCCACGGAACTTTCTCGTGGGCATCCGCATTGATTTAACTCTATTAACATTATAACATCTACCATCTTATCAAAAAATATGAGATCCATATGCCACATACACATTAATATTAACATTTTCATTCTCTCACAACCGTTTAACATTCAACCCTCATTATTTGTAGGACCCACATGCCACATATACATTATCTCACATATATCTTCTCTCACATACAATTCTCTCACATGTTCATTCTCTTATTTATATATTTTTTATTTTCAATTTTATTTACTAATTTAAATGATTATTATTTAAAATAAATAATAATAATATTTTTAAATATGTTTATTATTATTTAAAATTTAAATTATTATTATAATTTTGAAATGATAGAGACAACATAAAAAAAAATATACTTGCATATAATTAAAAGATAATATATAAATTAACACAAAGTGAAATAATAAAATACAAATTTAGGGATTTTTTTTATTAAAATAACCGTTGGTGATCGTTTACTAGTCGTTTTGTCACGCCCCGAGAAGTCGCTCGTCCGATACCGACCGGACAGCTACTCCCACGTCCCGGCGGACAATCCAAAAACCTAACCACCACAACTACCTCAGCCTGCTTGTACCGCAGCCTATAGGGCTGGAACAAGCGACTGTATAAATCGCTAACAGAACGACAACGACGACAAAGCTGCGTACCGGTACGACTTACGACAAAACCCAAAACGAAATCGAGGCCTCCATGGCACACAAAAGTACAACTATCCTGCCGTAACATAGACGTCACAAAAGAGTATAACATACCAACAGCGGAAATGAAAAGAAATACAATGAATAAAAGAAACGGGTACCAACATGTACCCCAACCAAAAGACAGGCGAAAATCGTCTCGGAGACACATGAACTGGGACAGGCTGCTGAACCCTCCAGACGATCATCCTGATAAGAGAAAAACATAGCCAACGGGGTGAGTCCTAAGAACTCAGCGAATACAGTCTAATGTGCATAGGAAGAAATAATAGCAGTAAGTCACCGTCTATCTACCTATCATAGTACTGAAGATAACTGCAGTAAAAAGAAGGGCAAAACTGAACCATAAGCTGTAAAGGAACTATATACCTACCTGCGTCGATCCCAAACCCGGTGGTATGCATGTCAACCAAGTGCATCAATCAAGTGCAGCAAACACAATCATATGCATCAATGCACAGTATGCTCATGATGCAGCATGGGTCACCCCTGACGCCTCGGTCAATAATGCACACGCGGGACCATATGGGTAGGGCTGTGACCTGGTCTTCCCTGCACGAACAGACGGTCGATAATGCACACGCGAGACCGAATGGGTAGGGTTGAAGACCATAAACGTACCCCACCATCGGGTGAAGTAACGCTCTAAACGTCCCTGCTATCATCGGATAGGTAGGGGACCTGCTGCAGCGCCGGGTCCGCCAACGGGGCTACACGACAGGTCATGTGGCAGGTCTGACGGCCCATCTCAACCACTAGGGGAGTCAAAGGTCGCCTACATATGCCTCTACACGAGTAGCAAGTACGACGGCCATCTCAACCTCCAGGGAGTCAAAGGTCGTCCCCTATGCTACGTGCAATAATGATGCGTGTCACTATCCCATGCATCATCCACTATCTATCCCTGCTGTCATCTACATGATATGTAGTAGTCCATATAACCGGTATGCACCAATACCTAAATCCTAGCGTAAGGTATAAGGTAAACTGTGCATCATCAATCCATACAGATATAGTAAGCAGTAAAGCTAACGGATACAACTACCGGAGCAAGAGCACAGAGATACAGATATCAGATATCCCTACTGCTAATTATGTCTAACTATGCATAAAAGAGGTACCCGCCTCGATATGAAGAAGTCCAGGCGTCGAGAACCCCCCGTCCAAAATAATATCCGCGACGAATGGATCAAATCAATACCCTGCATCAAAATATAACTTAGCTAATTATGCTATTATTAAATTAGCTAAGTTACATGCTAGGTGTAAATGGATTTCAATTTCTATCTACATATAACCAAATATTTGTTCCTTAACACCAAACCATGAACAGAGCACCTACACTAATGAAACCAAATTAACCACCACACTCCCAGATTAATGAATCTCATTTCACCTGTATCCCAAACAGTGAGACCATCCCTTGATCAAATAATTTAACAACACATATTCCCGAACTCAACCACACTGATCAAAGAACACTCCATCCGATCAAGAACAGAAGCACACCAAACACGCACAACCAAGAACAGGGACTTAAAAATCAACCTACAATCAATCAAGAATCCCTCAATCCAATACCTACTCACAATTCAATCAAACACTCCCTCACATCCCACGACAGAGATGGAAACACCAAGAACACAGATCAATCTATAGTATCAGATCACGTAATCCAAACACAAACTCTCAATTATAATTCCAATTCACAACCATTTGAATCCCCAGATCCCGTAACCAATACATCACCGAAACCCTAGTTCATGATCAGGAAAACAATCGAAGTCCAAGTCCCCAGCAGAACCATGTATACGAAAGAGAACCCGAGGTCACGATTCCAAATCCAAACCGAAAACCCAACCGCTAGATCCTAGGGTAGAAATTGAAACCCTAAAACAATAATCGCTGATTCCCACCTTACCTGAGAGGTGCCAAGGCGCAGCCCAACAACACCTCTGGTCCTTTCAATCCCCACAGCTAGAAAACCTCCGATCCCCGGCACGATCTGAAGAAGACAACTCACGAGCTCGCTAGTGTCGGTCCAGAAAGGATACCCGAGCGATTGCCGACGCCAATCGTGTGGAAAGGAGGAGGTCGTCACGGCCTGCCGTCGATCGCCCTCCGCGTAGAGTCGGCCGGAGAACGAAGGAGGAGAAGATGAAGAGGAAGGAGAGGAGTAGGGTAGCAAAGGTCGGCGTCGGTTTGTTTTTGGAGAACCCAATCGGCCGCACGAAGAGGAGAATCGGCTTATAAGGGTTTTGGGGCTTTTTGCATTTAGACCCTAAGTTTGGAACTTATTAAAGAAGCCCCCCAACTTTTAGGAAATTTACTTTTTCGCCCTCTGAATTTTCGTATTTTAACATTCTCCCCCACTAAAAAAAAATTTGGTCCCCAAATTTCGTTATCGCCCATGCTAGGTACGGTCAAGCAGTACAAAACACTGCACAAATCCCTCACACATACCTCAAACAAGTGGGGGTAGCGAGCTCGGATAATATCCTCGAGCTCCTAGGTCGTCTCGGCCTCTGTGTGATGCTGTCATCCAACCCTAACCAACCGGATTGTCTTGTTCCGTAGCTGACGCTCCCGGAATCCCAGAATCCGTACAGGTGCCTCCTCATAAGTAGCGTTAGGCTGGAGCGGAACCGGCATCTCAGATAAAATGTGTGTAGCGTCTGACCCATATCCTCTAAGCATAGATACAGGGAGCACATCATGGATGCCGGTCAAAGACAATGGAAGTGCTTAGCGATAAGCTACAGCTCCAATCCTCTTCCCGAATATGGAACGGGCCATATACCGTGGAGCTAGCTTACCTCTGAGACCAAAAACGTTTCACCCCTTTCGTGGGTGAAACTCGAAGAAAGACATGTCCACTCACAGCAAACTCTATGGGTCTGCGCCTCCGGTCAACATAGCTCTTCTAGCGATCCTGTACTGCAATAATCTCAGTCTGACAATCTGTACTCACTCTGCCTCGTGCTGGACTCTCTGGGGTCCTAGCAGCTGAGTCTCACCGACCTCATCTCAGAGGGTGGGTGTCCTGCACGCCCTACCGTACAACGCCTCAAACGGTACCATCAGTATCGCCGAATGAAAGCCGTTGTTGTAGGCAAAATCCACCAACTGCAAATGGTCCTCCCCACTGCCCCCCGCAAAGTCCATCACACACGAGCGCAGCAAATCCAACAAAGTCTGGATTGTATGCTTTGACTGTCCGTCTGTCTGGGGATGAAAAGCTATGCTGAGACGGAGCTCTGTGCCCATAGCCCTCTACAAACTCTGCCAGAACCGAGATGTAAAACGCGGATCCCTATCCGAGATAATACTCAAAGGAACTCCGTACAATCTGACTATCTCCCGGCAATACAACTCTGCCAATCTATCAAGAGAGGTTGTCCTCCGGATAGCTAAGAAGTGAGCAGATTTGGTTAGTCGGTCCACGACTACCCAAATCGCATCATGATCTCTCCTAGTCCTCGGCAAACCCATGACGAAATCCATGGCGATCTGCTCCCACTTCGACTCGGGAATGAGGATCCTCTGGAAAGTACAGCAAGTTTCTGATGCTCTGCCTTAACCTGCTGATAAACGAGACATTTTGCAACAACCTCCGCTATGTCTCTCTTCATGCAGTTCCAACAATATGAACATCTCAAATCATGATACCTTCGAGTGCTACCCGGATGAATAGCAAAACGTGATCGGTGAGCCTCCTGCAGCAACTCCTCTAAGACAGGGAGCGCCTCTGGTACACACAACCTCCCTCGGGAGTACCGAACACCCTGCTCATCACGGGTGAAATCCGACTGCTCTCTCGAAATCGCCTGGCTACCCAGAAACTGAATATGCTGGTCATTGGCCTGGGCCTCTCTGATCCTCGTTCGAATCTCTGACTGGGCCATCAAAGTCGCTAGCAGTCCTCTCTCTGTCCGAGACTGCTCCTCTAACCCCAGCTCAAAGAAACTCTGAATCAAATCCGTGACCATCACTCGGTGGCATGCCAAACCGCTCTAGACTTCCGACTCAGGCGTCGGCGACTACATTAGCTTTCCCAGGATGGTAGCTAATGGCACAGTCGTAATCCTTCGGAAACTCCCTCCAGCTCTTCTGTCGGAGATTTAGCTCTCGCTGAGTGAATAGATACTGAAGGCTCCGATGGTCGGTGGAGATCTCGAAAGTGATCCCATAAAGATAATGCCTTGAGATCTTCAACGCAAAATGATAGCAGTCAACTCTAGATCGTGAACAGGGTAGTTCCTCTCAAGTTCCTTCAACTGCCGCGAAACAAGCAACCACCCGTCCATACTGCGTGACTATTGCGCCTAGTCCTAGGAGAGGGACATCAATAAACATAGTGAAATCACCCTCTCCAGAAGATAGTACTAGAACTGGCCCAGATACAAACCTCCAATTCGGCCCCTGAAAGCTGGTCTTGCTGGCTTCAGTCCATACAACTTCACGCCTTTCCTGATCAGGCGTGTAAGTGATGATGAAATGTTGGAGAACTCTCAACCAAGCATCGGTAATGACCAGCCAAACCCAGGAAACTGCGCAAATTGGAACGATCACCCAATTCACTTCAAACCCTCCCTGAGTCCTAAGTAAATCCATGACAAGATCCTTAATACCAGTTCTTATTTCCAACCATAAATTGAAATCGTCTAGTATAACCCAGCGAGTCTCTAAGATTCAACCTTCATCTATTGACATACCAAATATCTAACTACCAACTAACCTACCAAACCTCTAAGCACAACATTCGCGATATCCTTCCTAATATCGGTTCACCAATGGAAACGCCTCCGGTCTCTGTATCTTCGGTATTACCTGCAAAACACACAAACCAAGAACGGTGAGCCTCACTTGCCTCCTAGGTGAGATAATAAGTGAAGCTCCTCCATAAATAGGTCAGAAAATTTTCAAACCATAGAAAACGCTAGAACACTCCTTCGGACTGGCGTCCGGATATTCTCGAACTACGAAAACGTTCGAGAGCTAAGGCTACCACTGACATCAGTACGGCCCAGTGACAATAGGAAAACCCCAACGTCCACGTGCTAGAACCTCTAGCTCTGAAACGAGTAGATACTGTAACCTAGTCGTCTCTGATATCAATGAACCACCACATGGAACTAGTTTGGAGGTCAACTCGTAACCACTCTCACCTGCCAACCAACGGTATACCCCTCGAGGCCCGTCCTTGATAACCTCCACCGATTACGGTCGAATTTCTTAGGTGTTACGCAGCTAACACCAAATTTACCGCACCATATCCATTCCTAATTCTCGATGTATCATCGAGAATATTTAACACGTACGACCTGTCTATGAGTCATGATACCTCAAAGGCTAGAACAGCGTCAACTCAGCCGACTAACCATCGTCTCGTAACCTGATATACTCCAACTCCGCTCCAAAAGGTGATAGAGACACAATCTCTTAGGAGTATCCCAAAGTCATCGAAAAGTAATTATTTGTTTCCTGAGTACCGTCCTTAGTGTCTTCACGTAAAGGTAACTCAGTCTCGTAAGTGATTTGCATCGCTGCAGAAACCAGACGTCCAAAGGTACCTTCTTGGTTATCCAACCCAAGTACGAGCAATAATCCCGTAAGTGTCAAGCAACTAGCTCTACACCACCATCACTACCCATGAGTGACCGGCCGGAGACACAACAGAACAACTGCACACACCCGGAGGGATCCCTGACTGCTACAATGCATCGGACTCACACCTCAGGGGCGACCGTGCAGAGTCTCGAAAAGGCATCTGTGAGCACACTCCGATAGCCACTACTCGCGTATGCCAATGTGCGCAGGTCATGATCATCATAACATGCCATCTAAGATATCTGAACAGAAATAAACAACCCTAACCGTCCATAGTTCCATGAGCTAAAGTGGATCGATCCTATGTCGGTCGAGCCAACTACGATACGCAAGCTCCAATGGGTTGTCGTCTGATTTAACCCTAACTTCCCAATTCATCAGTCGGTACCATTGAAGAATCAATATTCTCCACTATATGATCGAATTCACAACGTGTCATCCGATCATCTCCTTAGTCAACCTTGACCATAATGGTGTTTGGGAAAAGCTTGACTAGGTGTCAATCGAGCTACCTCCAAGTCAATGGATACCCACCCTAACATTGTGGGAATCGATATCCAATCCCTCTCGGAAAATATCCATCTAACCTATCCAAGGTAGAGTATACAAAAGGATAAGTGATACTCAAGAGATATATATCTACTATGATATACACCAAAATACCACATAGATATATATCTATGAAAGTCATACTCATATTCCAGCTATATCGATCTTTTACTATCAGTTATAGTATATAGCTAGTACTACACTTCCTGGATCAATGCAGGTTGTGTACTCACTCGTACCCTCTAGGTCACCTAACTCAGCACGAGCGAACCAGAAGTCTAAAACTCCCCGATATAGGAGAAATCATCGCTGTATCGATATGCAGTCTCAATACCTCACACAGTCGATAACAACTGATACTGGTATACAACTGGTATGGGACAGGAATTCTATAACTTGATTTCCTTAACTTTCGATAGGTTATTGACAGGTTCGACCCTCGTCTTCCGACCATATATCGGTGCTACTCGAGAATCAACATTCTCTGCATCCTAGACGAGTCGGCAACATGTCAACCAGTCACCTATAATCAACTCCCAACATGGTCGCAAATAAAACAGATCGACTACATGTCTTCCAGCCAAACTATATTCACGTGTACCTACCGGCCAAGTATATAAGTCGATATACAATCCCATCAAAATAAGGAATGTCGAATGTCTAATACTACACTAGGGAGTAGATACAAAAGAGGTAAATAAGACTTGTCATATACCTCGTGTCGTCTGGAGGAGTCCCGTCACCGCCATGTCCCAATTACGTCTCTCGAGAAAACAACTCCGACACAAAATCCGAAAAAGCACCCACAAGACCACAAGGTATCTCGAGAACCTGGGCTCTGATACCAAAAATTGTCACGCCCCGAGAAGCCGCTCGTCCGATACCGACCGGACAGCTACTCCCACGTCCCGACGGACAATCCAGAAACCTAACCACCACAACTACCTCAGCCTGCTTGTACCGCAGCCTATAGGGCTGGAACAAGCGACTGTATAAATCGCTAACAAAACGACAACGACGACAAAGCTGCGTACCGGTACGACTTACGACAAAACCCAAAACGAAATCGAGCCCTCCATGGCACACAAAAGTACAACTATCCTGCCGTAACATAGACGTCACAAAAGAGTATAACATACCAACAGCGGAAATGAAAAGAAATACAATGAATAAAAGAAACGGGTACCAACATGTACCCCAACCAAAAGACAGGCGAAAATCGTCTCGGAGACACATGAACTGGGACAGGCTGCTGAACCCTCCAGACGATCATCCTGATAAGAGAAAAACATAGCCAACGGGGTGAGTCCTAAGAACTCAGCGAATACAGTCTAATGTGCATAGGAAGAAATAATAGCAGTAAGTCACCGTCTATCTACCTATCATAGTACTGAAGATAACTGCAGTAAAAAGAAGGGCAAAACTGAACCATAAGCTGTAAAGGAACTATATACCTACCTGCGTCGATCCCAAACCCGGTGGTATGCATGTCAACCAAGTGCATCAATCAAGTGCAGCAAACACAATCATATGCATCAATGCACAGTATGCTCATGATGCAGCATGGGTCACCCCTGACGCCTCGGTCAATAATGCACACGCGGGACCATATGGGTAGGGCTGTGACCTGGTCTTCCCTGCACGAACAGACGGTCGATAATGCACACGCGAGACCGAATGGGTAGGGTCGAAGACCATAAACGTACCCCACCATCGGGTGAAGTAACGCTCTAAACGTCCCTGCTATCATCGGATAGGTAGGGGACCTGCTGCAGCGCCGGGTCCGCCAACGGGGCTACACGACAGGTCATGTGGCAGGTCTGACGGCCCATCTCAACCACTAGGGGAGTCAAAGGTCGCCTACATATGCCTCTACACGAGTAGCAAGTACGACGGCCATCTCAACCTCCAGGGAGTCAAAGGTCGTCCCCTATGCTACGTGCAATAATGATGCGTGTCACTATCCCATGCATCATCCACTATCTATCCCTGCTGTCATCTACATGATATGTAGTAGTCCATATAACCGGTATGCACCAATACCTAAATCCTAGCGTAAGGTATAAGGTAAACTGTGCATCATCAATCCATACAGATATAGTAAGCAGTAAAGCTAACGGATACAACTACCGGAGCAAGAGCACAGAGATACAGATATCAGATATCCCTACTGCTAACTATGTCTAACTATGCATAAAAGAGGTACCCGCCTCGATATGAAGAAGTCCAGGCGTCGAGAACCCCCCGTCCAAAATAATATCCGCGACGAATGGATCAAATCAATACCCTGCATCAAAATATAACTTAGCTAATTATGCTATTATTAAATTAGCTAAGTTACATGCTAGGTGTAAATGGATTTCAATTTCTATCTACATATAACCAAATATTTGTTCCTTAACACCAAACCATGAACAGAGCACCTACACTAATGAAACCAAATTAACCACCACACTCCCAGATTAATGAATCTCATTTCACCTGTATCCCAAACAGTGAGACCATCCCTTGATCAAATAATTTAACAACACATATTCCCGAACTCAACCACACTGATCAAAGAACACTCCATCCGATCAAGAACAGAAGCACACCAAACACGCACAACCAAGAACAGGGACTTAAAAATCAACCTACAATCAATCAAGAATCCCTCAGTCCAATACCTACTCACAATTCAATCAAACACTCCCTCACATCTCACGACAGAGATGGAAACACCAAGAACACAGATCAATCTATAGTATCAGATCACGTAATCCAAACACAAACTCTCAATTATAATTCCAATTCACAACCATTTGAATCCCCAGATCCCGTAACCAATACATCACCGAAACCCTAGTTCATGATCAGGAAAACAATCGAAGTCCAAGTCCCCAGCAGAACCATGTATACGAAAGAGAACCCGAGGTCACGATTCCAAATCCAAACCGAAAACCCAACCGCTAGATCCTAGGGTAGAAATTGAAACCCTAAAACAATAATCGCTGATTCCCACCTTACCTGAGAGGTGCCAAGGCGCAGCCCAACAACACCTCTGGTCCTTTCAATCCCCACGGCTAGAAAACCTCCGATCCCCGGCACGATCTGAAGAAGACAACTCACGAGCTCGCTAGTGTCGGTCCAGAAAGGATACCCGAGCGATTGCCGACGCCAATCGTGTGGAAAGGAGGAGGTCGTCACGGCCTGCCGTCGATCGCCCTCCGCGTAGAGTCGGCCGGAGAACGAAGGAGGAGAAGATGAAGAGGAAGGAGAGGAGTAGGGTAGCAAAGGTCGGCGTCGGTTTGTTTTTGGAGAACCCAATCGGCCGCACGAAGAGGAGAATCGGCTTATAAGGGTTTTGGGGCTTTTTGCATTTAGACCCTAAGTTTGGAACTTATTAAAGAAGCCCCCCAACTTTTAGGAAATTTACTTTTTCGCCCTCTGAATTTTCGTATTTTAACACGTTTATAGCCATTTAGGTGACCGTTGTGTCATTTTTAATCGATTACGACAACCCCAATCGATTAAAATCATTGTTCCCTATTATTCCATGAGACTCCCCAATCGATTGGAGAGACATGTAATCGATTCCCCAATTAAATACTTAATTTGAATGATAATTTTAAAAAAATTATGTTTTTAAAATTCAATCTTATTAAAATTTATATTTTTTAATATTTTTTTAGAGAATTAATCCCCTGATCGGTCAGCTTCACCGATCAGGGGATTGATCAGCAACCTGACCGATCAGGCTATTGCCTGATCGATTCAGGTTATCTTTGATCAATCAGGATGCCAGGTCATATGCGGATGAACTCGTTCAAACATTTGAACGCGTTCATCCGCGTCAGCATTAACACACACTCCCACAATGCTTTTAATGGGGACGGCTCATTAATCGAGCGTTATAACGCTCGATTAACAAGCCGTTACGGATGCCCTAATGGGTAAACCGTAGGGATGTATACAGGGCGCGTTGACCGGTAGGATCCGACGATTGTAATTTATCGATCGTGACTAATAAAAGAGTCAGACATGTAAAATAAATAAATACTAATTGACCTTTTAATTTATAAGATTCTAACAACGGTAGGTAACTTTTCGAATTAATTAAAAAATATAAATTACTATTCTTTCCATTTTATCCTTCCATTAAATCTAACTTATATGCATATAATTACTTTTTCTTTTCCTCTCTCTCTTATACATGCAACCTATTTTCTCATTCTTCTTCTCTCTTCTCATTCCTCCCTCTTTTTCATATATTTCTTTCTCTTTCCTCTTCTCTTTCTTTTCTCTTTTTAGATGGATGCATGCATAATATAAAAAAAATATCAGGGCCACGTTGGATCTGATATTTTTCATATCAGACCCAACGTGGGCTTGATATGAAAATTGTTCGTCGACCAGTTGGGGTTATGGGAGATCTTCAATTAGCTTCGTCTAGTGGCGGATCAATCCACCGATGTTATTTTTGCATTGTTCTTAAAATTCTCTACATTTTATTTTTGATTAGAGTTTTTTTTCGAAATAAACTTTAAGAATTATAAGAAAAATAAAATTTTATCATCAAATGGCTAAAATAAGTTGAAACCTATATGCTTTTTAGATTTAGATATTAATATTAATATTTAATTAATTAAAATACTTTTTATTAAATTAAAACTAAAAAAATTATATCATGCCCAACGTGCCGAATATTAGATTTCTTTTCTCGATTCTTTGTTATTATATTTTAAAACTTGGAGAAGTCCAAATAAACAATGGATAGCATATTAAAACTCCTTGTAACATTAGAAATCCACGGGAACTCAAATTTGTGAAATCAGAGCTTTCTAGGTCAATCAGTAGATTTTGGTCAAAACCCACTGATTTGGCCTAGAGAGCTCCGATTACAAAAATTTCAGTTCCTGTAGATTTCTGAAGTTACAAGGAGTTCAAATATGATATCCATTGTCTATTTGGATTTCTCAGAGGTGTTAAAATGCAATAATGAAGAATCAAGAAAAAAGACTAATATTGGGTCATTAGGCCTGATATGAATTATATCAGGCCCACGTTGGGTCCATATAAAATCATATCAGGTTAACAAGAGCTTGATATGGTTCCATATCGAGCCCAACGTGAGCCTGATATGGATCATATCAAGCCCAACGTGGGCATGATATAATTCATATCAGGCCCAATGGGCCCAATATTATATTTTTTTCTCGAAACTTTGTTATTATATTTTAACACCTCAGAGAAGTCTAAATAAATAATGGATAGCATATTTAAACTCCTTGTAACCACAGAAATCCACGGGAACTGAAATTTTTACAATCGGAGCTTTCTAGGTCAAATCAGTGGATTTTGACCAAAATAACTGATTTGATCTAGAGAGCTCCGATTGTAAAAATTTTAGTTTCCGTGGATTTCTGAGGTTATAAGGAGCTCAAATATGTTATTTATTGTTTATTTCGATCTCTCCAAGGTATTAAAATGTAATAACGGAGAATCGAAAAAATATCACACATTGGGGTCATTGGCCTGATATGGATTCCATATCAGGCCCACATTGTGCCTAATATGTTGGGCCTGATATGATTTTATATCAGGGCACGTTGGGCCTGATATGATTTTATATTAGGCCCAATGGGCACAATATTTGATTTTTCTCTCGATTCTTTGTTATTACATTTTAACATCTCGGAGAAGTCCAAATAAATAATGGATTACATATTTGAACTTTTTGTAACCTCAGAAATCCACGGGAACTAAAATTTTTGAAATCGAAGCTCTCTAGGTCAAATCAGTGGGGTTTGACCAAAATCTATTAATTTGACCTAGAGAGCTCCGATTGTAAAAATTTCGATTTTCATGGATTTTTAAGGTTATAAACAGCTCAAATATGTTATTTATTATTTCGACCTCTCCAAGGTGTTAAAATGTAATAACGAAGAATCGAGAAAAAAAAATCACACATTGGGATCATTGGGCCTGATATGATTTTACATCAGGCCTAACATGGGTCTGATATAATTTATATCAGGCCCAATGGACCCATTATTAGATTTTTTTTATTCTTCGTTATTACATTTTAATACCTCGGAGAAGTCCAAATAAACAATGGATAGCATATTTGAACTCCTTGTAACCTCAGAAATCCACAGGAACAGAATTTTTGCATTCGGAGTTCTCTAGGTCAAATCAGTGGGTTTTGACCAAAAACTATTGATTTGACCTAAAGAGCTTCGATTGTAAAAATTTCAATTTTCGTAGATTTCTGAGGTTATAACGAGCTCAAATATATTATTTATTGTTTATTTCAACCTCTCCAAGGTGTTAAAATGTAATAACGGAAAATTGAGAAAAAAAATCACATATTGGGGTTATTGGGCCTGATATGGAACCATATCAGGCCTACGTTGGACCTGATATGATTTTGTATCAGGACCAACATGGCCCTGATATAAATCATATCAGGCCCAATGAGCTCAATATTTGACTTTTTTTCGACTTTTCATTATTACATTTTAACATCTCGAAGAAGTCCAAATAAACAATGGTTAACATATTTGAACTCCTTGTAACTTCAGAAATCCATGAGAACTAAAATTTTTGAAATCGAAGTTTTCTAGGTCAAATCAGTGGGTTTTGATTAAAATTCACTGATTTGACCTAGAGAGTTCGGATTGTGAAAATTTTAATTTCCGTGGATTTTTGAGATTATAAGGAGCTCAAATATGTTATTTATTGTTTATTCAACCTCTCCAATGTGTTAAAAATGTAATAATGGAGAATTGAAAAATCACACATTGGGGTCATTGGGCCTGATATGGATTCTATATCAGGCCCATGTTGGGCCTAATATGATTTTATATCAGACCCAACATGGGCCTGATATAATTCATATTAAACCCAATGGCTCCAATAATAGACTTTCTTCTTGATTCTTCGTTATTATATGTTAACATCTTGGAGAAGTCCAAATAAACAATGGATAGCATATTTGAACTCCTTATAACCTCAGAAATTCATAGGAACTGAAAATTTTACAATCGGAGCTCTCTAGGTCAAATCAGTGGGTTTTAACCAAAAACTACTAATTTGACCTAAAAAGCTCCGATTGTAAAAATTTCAGTTTCTGTGGATTTCTGAGGTTATAAGGAGCTTAAATATATTATTTATTATTTATTTCGACCTCTCCGAGACGTTAAAATATAATAACGGAGAATCGAGAAAAAAAATCACACATTGGGGTCGTTGGGCCTGATATGGATTCCATATCAGGTCCACGTTGGGCCTAATATAGAACCATATCAGACCCACGTTGGGTCTGATATAATCTTATATCAGGCCCAACGTGGGCCTGATATAATTCATATCAGGCACAATGGGCGCAATATTTGACTTTTTTCTTCATTCTTCGTTATTATATTTTAACATCTCGAAAAAGTCCAAATAAACAATGGATAACATATTTGAATTCCTTGTATCCTCAGAAATTCACGGGAACTGAAATCTTTGCAATCAGAGCTCTCTATGTCAAATCAGTGGTTTTGACCAAAACTCACTAATTGACCTAGAGAGCTCTGATTTCATAAATTTGAGTTCTCGAGGATTTCTGAGGTTACAAGGAGTTCAAATATGCTATCCATTGTTTATTTGGACTTCTCCGAGGAGTTAAAATGTAATAACGAAGAATCGAGAAAAGAAATTTAATATTAGGTTCATTAGGCCTAATATGAATTATATTAAGCCCACGTTGGGCCAGATATGGTTCCATTTTAGGCCCAACGTGGGCCTGATATAATCTTTTTGTTTTAATTTAATGAAAAATATTTTAATTAATTTAAATATTAATATTCAAATCTAAATCTAAAAAGTACACAGGTTTCAACTCATTTTAACCATTTGATGATAAAATTTTATTTTATTTTATTTCCCTTTTAATTCTTAAAATTTGTTTTCGAAAAAAAACTCGAGTCAAAATTAAAAAGTAAAGAACTTCAAGAACAATGAAAAAATAGAATCGGTGGATTGATCCGCCACTGGATGAAGCTGGTCAAAGATCTCCTGTAGCCCCAACTAGTCAACGAACAACTTTCATAACAGGTCCACGTTGGGCTTGATATGAAAAATATTAGGCCCAATGCGGGCCTAATATCAAAAATATCAGGCCCAACGTGGGTCTGATATTTTTTCTATGTTATGCATGCATCTATCTAAAAGAGAGAATAAAGAGAAGAGGAAAGAGAAAGAAATACATGAAAAAGAGGGAGGAATGAGAAGAGAGAAGAAGAAAGAGAAGATAGGTTGCGTGCATAAAAGAGAGAGGAATGGAAAAAGTGATTGCATGCATATAAGTTAGATTTGACAGAAGGGTAAAATGGGAAGAGTACTGAAAAATGTGTGCTTTTTGGTAAACATTAAGGTAGCTTGCGCATTTTGGTTAATTCGAAAAGTTACATGCGCCCTTTGGTAAAATGTCATTTAATTTAAAATCATTGGAGCAATTTACTGAGTGTAGTTAAAATTTTAAAATATCTTGTTCACATATTTAAAGTTTATATTTATCAAATCATATATCAAATGATCAAATTATCCTTCCTCCAAACCTTGTGTGCATCACATGCGTCCGAAGTAGAGACGAGTGGGCGAGCCAGCCGAGCCACGAGCTCTTTCCTTCTCGCCATTTGTTCGACAAATCACAACGAGAGGAAGTAGGTTTTGTTGGAAATTTATTCCTTCAATAATTCTGAATATATCTCCTCGGTATTTGACTTAGTCGATTCACGACCGTCGGAACTTCCGGGAGGTTGCTTTCGGAGGAAGCAAACTGATTGGTTTACGTCGAGGCTAGTGTTCGACACTATCTCCGTAAAACGATATTGCTCCGCTACTGGTGCTCACGGATAGCAGCAATTCGTTCCCAAGATACAACGACGTCGTCTCGGAATAGTAGCACTTCAAATTCCGAGACCGGCGAACCTTCCGTAGGCTTCTCGGACTCTCGATGCAGAAGAGGGAGGAATGCAAATGCTTATAGATTGCAATGCTTGAATGAATGAAATGATCTAGTGGAGGGATCTATTTATATTGAGTGAAGAGGTAAGTACCCTTTGGTTCGGACAGATCTGGACCGTTCATAACGAAAGGGTATAACCCTTTAAAGGTCATTTAATCTCGTCCCTTGATCTGAAGAGTTATAACTCTTCAGATCCAGCTTGATCTCGGCCGTCAGATTAGAACATTTAATCCGACGCCTCAGATCCATTCTCCCTCTTCACATTCAGATCTTTGATCTGACGCTCCAGATCGCACCTTCTTGCGATCTGTCCAGATCTTTGATCCGATGGCCACCATTGAGCGTATCTTGAACAATTAATTTCTCATTCACCCTTATTCGGTTTTGAGCAAATAAATAGTCCAGATTTATCTACGCGAAACGTAGATTTCAATTTTGAAGTCAAACTTGACTTTCAATGATCGATGGCATCAAAATCATATCCAACAATCCCCCACATGAATGGAAATTAATGCATGTATTGCATGTATGCATGCTGACACTTTACAAGAGTCCAATCGATAAGTCAATGCATCGGGCAAGGTAGCTTGTGGCTTTGAACCTTCCGTAGTAGAATGCTATCGAGCATACTAGGCTGCGCAGTGAACGTGATGTCTTGAACTGCTCAACTGTTTTTGTATACTAAGACAATAACACCCACACAGAGACTTATCTCACCCACTTTTAGTTCTCATGGTTGGTTCCGTTTCGGCCATGGACACCATCTTGGATTCATGAGTGTTTCATTGAAGCGGCCTGTCTTCACACTCACATAGGTGACACTTCTATCAAGAGTATCCTACCATACTCCATCTTAAAAGTATAGAAGTCATTAAAAGCATAAGCTTATCCTCACTACATGTGGTAGGACAGCACCAAATCATCCTAGGATTGGGATAGTAGAGATAATTATTTCTCTTGTGCTGTTACACAACTTCTGCAACTTTGTTGTCCCATTGAACCAATATCTTGGGATCTCCAGTCAACAAGGTTGGGTTACCGCTATAGTTGTTTTTAGTTGTAGAATTTTAATCCCATTCCTCTTGATGAGCAGTATACTTGATCTCGATTTAGCCCCTTCGTAAGGGGATCTGCCAAATTATCCTTAGATTTGACATAGTCGATTGCAATCACTCCGTTCGAAATCAACTGCCTAATGGTATTGTGTCGACGAAGTATATGTCGTGACTTACCATTATACATACTACTCTGTGCCCTTCCAATTGTCGATTGACTATCACAGTGGATAAGTACGGCGGGCACAGGTTTTATCCAGCTCGAAATATCTTCCAAGAAATTCTGCAGCTATTCAGCTTCTTCAGCTGCTTTGTCAAGTGCTATAAACTCGGATTCCATAGTTGACCGAGCAATGCACGTTTGCTTAGTGGATTTCCAAGATACTGCTCCCCCACCGATCGTGAATACATATCCACTAGTCGATTTGGAGTCTTTTGTATCTGATATCCAATTAGCAACACAATATCCTTCCAAAACAGCGGGATATTTTCCGTAATGTAATCCGTAGTTCATAGTATATTTTAAATATCTAAGAACCCGCATCAATGCTTTCCAATGGGTGTCGTTTGGATTACTCGTAAAACGACTTAGTTTGTTGACCACATAGGCAATATCCGGACGTGTGCAGTTTGTGAGATACATCAAACTGCCTATTATCCGAGAATATTCTAATTGTGATATGGGTTCACCATGGTTCTTTGCTAAGTGTTGACTTAGATCCATAGGTGTTTTCACTGTAGAGAGATCGTTAGCATTGAATCTTTTCAATACTGACTCTACATAATGGGTTTGTGTTAAAACTATCCCATCGGATGTTCTGAGAATTTTAATTCCCAATATGACATCTGCTAGACCCATATCTTTCATATCGAAATTGATGGTCAACATTTTCTTAGTACTCATGATTGCATCATGATTACTTCCCATTATAAGCATGTCGTCTACGTATAGACAGACAATTACATAATTTTGAGGTGTGCTCTTGACATAAATGCATTTGTCACATTCATTTATTCTGAATTCGTTTGACAGCATTATTTTGTCAAATTTTTCGTGCCATTGCTTTGGCGCTTGTTTAAGTCCGTACAACGACTTAACAAGTCTACACACCTTTCCTTCATTTCCAGGAGCTACGAACCCCTCGGGTTGTTCCATGTAGATTTCTTCTTCCAACTCACCATTTAAGAACGCAGTTTTAACATCCATTTGATGTATTTCAAGGTCATATAGTGCTGCGATAGCTATCAGCACTCGTATGGACGTAATCCTTGTCACCGGTGAGTAGATATCGAAGTAATCAAGACCTTCCTTTTGCTTGTACCCTTTGGCTACAAGTCTGGCCTTATACTTGTCAACAGATCCATCAGCTTTATACTTGCGTTTTAGTATCCACTTACAACCTAGTGGTTTAGCACCAGAAGGAAGGTATACTAATTCCCAAGTATGGTTATTCATGATGGACTCGATTTCACTATTGACAGCTTCTTTCCATAATGGGGCATCGGGACTAGAGAGAGCTTCGCTTAAAGTTCTTGGGTCCACTTCTAACATGAAGGTCATGAAATCTGGCCCGAACGATTTCTCAACTCTAGCCCGTTTGCTCCGACGTGGCTCTTCGCTTTGATCATCAATAGTTCTTTTATGACAACTAAGTTCAGGAACGTCATTTTCGTTAGGACTTCCGTTGTCATTATTTTGAATGTTTCCCTTCTTATTAGGGAATATGTTTTCAAAGAATATTGCATTCCGAGATTCTATGGTTGTACCCGCATGAATATCAGGAATGTCTGACTTATGAACTATGAAGCGATATGCACTACTGTTTTGAGCATATCCGACAAATATTGCATCGAACGTTTTAGGATCTTTACTTGCTTTGGCTTAGGTACTTCGACCTTTGCCAAGCACCCCCACACTTTCAAGTATTTGTATGATGGCTCGCGGCCTTTCCATAGTTCATATGACGTTTTATCATTTTTCTTGTGAGGGATTTTGTTGAGAATGTGATTTGCTGATAATATAGCTTCCCCCCACAAATTCTGGGGTAAACCTGAATTTATCAGCAAAGCATTCATCATTTCTTTTAGTGTCCGATTTTTACGTTCGGCAACACCATTCGATTGAGATGAGTAAGGTGCCATTGTTTGATGAATAATGCCAGATTCTGAACAGAATTCTTCAAACGGTGCACCATATTCTCCACCTCTATCGCTACGAATTATTTTAATTCGTTTTTCAAGTTGATTCTCAACTTCTGTTTTGTAGGTTCTGAAAGCTTCTAAGGTTTCGTCTTTACTCCTTAAAAGAAAGACATAACAGAACCTCGTGCAGTCATCGATAAAAGTGATGAAGTACTTCTTACCTCCTCTAGTTTGCACGAATTTTAAGTCACATAGATCACTATGTATTAATTCTAGAGGAGTCGTTGACCTTTCCACCGAATGAAAAGGTAGTCTCGTCATTTTAGCTTCCACGCACACTTCACATTTGTGTGTATCGTTAACATCGATGTTCGGTAATAAATTTAGTTTAACGAGACGTTTCAGCGTATTATTATTGACATGCCTAAGACGATCATGCCATAAATTGAAACACTCAACAACATAGCTGGAAGCTTTTATTTTATTACCATCAAAATCACGATGTACAGTCATTACAACCATTTTGAACAGATTTTGTTCCATATATCCCTTGCCTACGAAGACACCGTTCTTCGTTAGTACAAAGTTGTTGGACTGGAACACTAGTTTGAATCCAGCTTTGACAAGTGCCGATCCAGAAACTAAGTTCTTTCTGATGTCTGGAACATGCACTAGTACAAAAAAGACCTTTAACAACGGCTTTTAACACCGGTTGTATTAAAACCGGTGTTAAAAAAAAAGGCGGTGGCATTTTTGTAATTATTTGAACTTTAAAATACTTTTAACACCGGTTCTTTTAACAACCGGTGTTAAAAATATATTTAACTACGGTTTTATAAATAACCGGGGTCATATGTTATAATTATTTGAACTTTAAAATACTTTTAACACCGGTTCTTTTAACAACCGGTGTTAAAAATATATTTGACTATGGTTTTGTAAATAACCGTGGTCATATGTTTTTCGCGCGCATGCCTTGTTCTTAACACCTCTTTTATTTGTATCCTCTCCCTCCCGTGCCCTAAAACCACACCGATTCCTCCCCTCTTTGCCCCACGCCGCCGATTCCACCCCTCTCCGCCCGACGCCGCAGCTCTCCTCAGGCGATCAAGTAGAGGACGACCTCCACCTCAAGGAGCATTTAACATCAGCGGCTTCTCCTGCCTTGATCCGGGCCGACGCCGCCGACCTCTCCCTTGTCGGTCGCCGCTTGTCCTCACCAGAGCAACCGCCACCAACAGCCAGTGGGGTTCTATTCGATCGCTGCCGTGAGTTCGCAGGCCAAGCCGAGCATCGCCGACGGGATCTGCTTCTTTCTCCCGATCGCCAAAGCCTGTCTCCTTTTCGGCCAGCCACTCTTCTGCCTCTCACGAGATGCCCTAGCTCTGATTGATGGCACCGCCCATCACCGCAATGTCGCGATCGCGATGCTTCCATCCTAGACAACATTGCCACCATGGTCGGATCGCCGCCACCGCTGAGGTTGACCACTGCTAAGGTCAGCCAACGACGAAGTTGAACCAACCAACCCTGCTTGGCGTGGTCATCCCCTTCCGGTGAGGCACTGTTCCGACGCCGATGAAGTAGGGTAAGGGATTAAGTGAGTATTGGCGTGGTTGAAATTCTGGTCATATGCTGATTAAAGGTTGATACTTAATCAATTAAGGTGTAAGGGTTATTGGGATGGTTGATTCATTGATTAATCTGAATTGATATGGATTCAAATTGGATTTTCTTGATCGGATGAAGATTTGGCCTGGAATATGGCTAATCCTAATTTAACTAAGGGGTTGGATTATTCGATTGATGATTGAACTAATTTTATTTAGGTTTTCTAATTGGATTAGGATTTGTATTAATTAGGTTTGGGATTTCAATATTTGAACTACGTTATATCCATAGGTGTTAGTAGTGCTTACTTACTATGTTTAGTTTAACTCATGGTAGGGCACTTGCTTAAGTATATTTGCAAGATTCTTGTGATGAACTTTCTTTTTGATAACTTAATTTTTTTCTATTTATGTACCAATGCTAAGTCTTCCTAATCATTGATTTTGATTTTTATGTTTTTTTATATTCCTTTTGATAACTCGATTCTTAATCTTCCTTTTAATGTCTTTCTCAAACAGTCCGTGCACATATGGATTGTAGTTGGATAAATGCTTTACGCACAAGTGATGAGTATGAGAATGGGGTGAAAGAGTTCTTAGAATTTGCTAAAAGAAATGCTCGTGATAATACTGAAATATTTTTTTGTCCTTGTGTAAAATGTGTGAACCTAAGACGTTTGAAAGTGGATGAAATAGAAGAACATGTTCTTTGCGATGGATTTTGCAAGAGTTATACAAGATGGATATGGCATGGTGAATCATTAAGCATGCCAAGTGTGTCCCAAACTGAGCAAGTTGATGTAGATATGGATGATCGACTAGAAGACATGATCCGTGATGTTGGACCAGAGTTTTTTCAGCGAGCACATGTATATGATCATTTGTGTAGTGATGCGGAGAAGCCGTTGTATCCAGGGTGCACTCAATTCTCACGATTGGAAGCAGTATTAAAATTGTTCAAGATAAAAGCACAAAATGGGTGGAGTGACAAAAGTTTTACCGAATTGCTTGAGTTATTGAAAGTTATGCTTCCAGAAGGTAATACACTACCGGATCGTAACTATGAGGCAAAGAAGATATTGTGTCCAATGGGTATGGCATACAAGAAAATACATGCTTGCCCCAATGATTGCATCTTGTACAGAAACGAGTTTGAAGGGTTGCATCAGTGCCCCATATGTCAGGTATCACGCTACAAAGTGAAGGATGGTGATTCTAGTTGTGATGAGAGCCCAAATGGGCCTCCGGCAAAAGTCTTATGGTATCTTCCAATAATTCCAAGGTTCAAGAGATTATTTGCTAATGCAAAAGATTCAAAGAACCTTAGATGGCATGCAGATGAGAGGCAATGTGATGGAAAGATTCGTCATCCGGCTGACTCTTTGCAGTGGAAAAGAATCAATCAATTGTTTCCAGACTTTGGCAATGAGCCAAGAAACCTTAGGCTTGGACTTGCTACGGATGGAATGAATCCATATGGTAACTTGAGTAGTAAGCATAGCTCATGGCCAGTTCTGTTGGTAATTTACAATCTCCCTCCTCAATTGTGCATGAAGTGGAAATACATAATGTTGTCTATGATGATTTCGGGCCCACAACAGCCTGGAAATGACATAGATGTTTATTTACGTCCCTTGATTGAAGACTTGCGAATGTTATGGGAGGAAGGCATGGATGTGATTGACGGATATAGCCATGAATTATTCAAGATGCGTGCCATGATCTTTTGCACCATAAATGATTTTCCAGCATATGGGAACTTGTGCGGATATAGTGTTAAGGGGCATAAAGCATGCCCTATATGTGAAGAAGGCACATGTTACCATCAACTGATTCATGGAAAAAAGACGGTTTACCTTGGCCATCGAAGATTTCTCAAACCTGATCACCCATATCGTAGATTAAAGAAAGCCTTTAATGGACTGCAAGAGAATGGAGTTGCTCCAAAGGCCTTAACTGGAGAGCAAGTTTATGAACGGGTGAAAGACATCAATATTACTTTTGGAAAGACCCAAAAGAAAGCCACTGCCGCTGAGAGAAACATATGGAAGAAGAGGTCAATCTTTTTTGATCTTCCATATTGGTGCAAGCTTGATGTAAGACATTGTATTGATGTAATGCATGTGGAGAAAAATGTGTGCGATAGTGTTATTGGAACGCTTCTAAACATACCGGGCAAGACAAAGGATGGTGTGAAATCTCGCCTAGATATGTTTGAAATGGGTATACGAGAAAAGTTACATGCGCAGGTAGCAGAAAATAAGCGCGCATATTTGCCCCCTGCATGTCATACATTATCAAAAGCAGAGAGAAAAAGTTTATGTGAGAGTCTACATGGAATCAAAGTCCCACAAGGTTATTCATCAAATATCAAAAGGCTTGTCTCTATGAAAGATCTGAAATTGGTTGGCTTAAAGTCTCATGATTGCCACATATTGATGCAACATCTATTACCAGTGGCTATTCGTGACATTTTGCCTGAAAATGTAAGACAAGCCATAACCAGGTTGTGCTTTTTCTTTAATGCTATATGTAGCAAAGCCATTGACCCTCAGAAATTGGATGAGTTGGAAAATGAAGCTTTTATTATCTTATGCCAATTAGAGATGTATTTTCCTCCTTCATTTTTTGATATCATGGTTCACTTGATTGTTCATATAGTGAGGGAGATTAAGTTGTGTGGCCCAGTTTATTTACGGTGGATGTACCAATTGAGCGGTACATGAAAATATTAAAAGGGTATGTGAAGAATCCACACCGCCCTGAAGCATCTATTGTTGAAAGGTACATTGCAGAAGAGGCTATTGAGTTTTGCACTATGTATGTGAAGGATGGGGAAGCTATAGGGCTTCCTAAGTCTCGTCATGAAGAAAGATATGGAGGTAAGGGTACGCTAGGTGTAAAAGCTACAATCCCAGATCGAAAGGAAGTGCTTCAAGCACATTTGTATATCTTAAATAACACCGATGAAGTTCAACCTTACTTATGCTCTCACAAAAACATTATCAAGAAGCAAAACCCTAGAATGAACGAAAAGATGTTGATGAATGAGCATAACAAGACCTTTCCAAGTTGGTTTAGTGAAACCATTATTATGGATGATACTGCTTCTGATACATTAAAATCGCTAGCAAATAAGCTAACATTCCAAGTCATAAAATGGAGTGGATATGATATCAATAATCTTTCCTTCTATACAAAGTCCCAAGATGAGAAGAGTACTGTGCAAAATAGTGGGGTTATGATAATGGCTGAGTCCATGCACTTCTCTAGTTCCAAAGATAAAAGCCCTGTTATTGCATCCATATCTTACTATGGAGTGATTGAAGAGATTTGGGAGGTCGACTACACTAACTTTAGAGTTCCTGTTTTCAAATGTAAGTGGGTTGATATTAATAATGGTGTGCAAACTGATGGATTAGGATTTACATTGGTCAACCTTGATAAAGTAGCTTATAAAGATGAACCTTTCATCATGGCTTGCCAAGCAAAACAAGTATTTTATACTAAAGATCCCTCTCATAAAAGGTGGTCAGTGGTTTTACAAGGAAGAAACATAATTAGTAGTGATGATACTCTTGTTATTTCTGAGACTCCTTTCTCGTCAAGGATCCCTACTTTGGATGAAGAAATAATAATGGATAATGAACATGCTACTCGCGATCATGATGAAGGGATATGGGAGAATATTGATATTCCCTAATCAAGTTAGTTGTTTTTAATCTTATTCCACTATTAATATTTGAAATATGTTTCTTGATGTTGATTATAAAAATATGTTCTTAACCTTTATTTTATTATTTTTACAGGCATATGGGTGATTCATCTCACAACCCTCCTTCACAGAGTGGGTCGGATATCGGATCCAAACGGAAAAAAGGCAGAGGTCCTACACAATTAAAAGAGTTAACCCTTAGCCGAATTAATGATCAAAAGGTCCCCATCGAGTTTGATGTGGTCGGGAATCCTACGGGGCCAAATAAAGAAACTTTCAATAGTTATGTGGCTCTCCAAGGACGTAGTAGGGTTAATCTCTTGAAGAAAGAGTGGGATGATGTAGAATCTTGCATCAAGGATAATATTTGGGAAAGTATTATGGTAACTCTTTATGTTTGTAACTCTTTATGTTTGTAACAATTTACTTGTGGCTAATATTATCATAGACTAATTTTTCTATTTGTTGTCATGTAGCTCACCTTTGACATCCCAAATGACAACTCACTGAAGAGGAAATGTATTTCATATGCGGGGGATCGTTGGAAGGCCTTCAAGTTGGACCTTACCAGAAAATACATATTCGGGTCAAAAATTGGTCTATCTCCTTGTGAGAAATATTCGTTCATTGATGATTTGACATGGGAGAAATTTCTTAAGAGCCGACAAGATCCTGCCTTTCTTGTGTGTTGGCCTTATATATTTTATTCAATTTGAGTTTTGTTTGCAAAGAAATTGTATCTTTGGGTAATTTTATAATTTTCTTGATTTTGTTTATTAAAACAGGAAACAAGAAGAAAGGCACAAGAAAGTGCTGCAAAGAATTGCCACCCCCATATATTATCTCGTGGGGGCTATGCTAAGCTTGAGGAAAAGATTATGCAACAAAAGTTGAAAGAACGTGAAGAAGCATCACAAGCAGAACCGTCAATAACTATTTCTCCCCCATCTCCACTCACACGCCATGAGAAATGGAAGAAAGCACGACAAAAGAGTTCTGGAGAGTATACATCTGAACCTTGTCGCATTATTGCTGATAAGATTGTAAGTAATTTTATAAATTTATTAATAATTATGCTTTGGTATTATACACATTCTTAACAATCTTAATTTATATGTTTCATAGGATTCTTTGGTTGAACAAAGCTCTCAAGGATCTTTTGTATCTATTGGACGGGAAGATATTTTGACTGCCGCTATTGGGCGTCCGGAGCACCCAGGACGTGTCCGTACTGCAGGACGAGGTGTGGGCATCAAGCAGTATTTTGGGTTGCCTTCATATAGGCATGGCTTCAAAGGCGGAAATGTATCAAGGGAAGAGTTAGAAGTGGTCCGAGAAAAGATGAGGCAAGAGATTACTGAGGAGGTTGAAGAGAGGCTTAAAAAGGATATTGAACAGCGATTTGCAAATGAGCTTGAACAACGACTTGCAAAGGAGGTTGGACTACGAATTAGACAAGAGCTGGAATCTTTGGGCCTTTTCCAAGGAAAGACAAGGTCCCCCCCTTCCCATTCTCCTAGATATGTGAGCACAAAAGGAAGTTGTGCAGCAGATGGTCAAGCTATATCGGAAGAGGACCTCCTTAACATCAGAGGCATGTGTAAGCTATATGTAGAGGACCCTTTCCGTTTAGTGGCTATTGGACAAGTCTACAACTTGGGGCCAACCATACACCACATCCAAATAGGTAGTGATAATGTGAGGGTGGTGGTTGATCAAGTAAAAGATGCAAAGGCCCTTGTCCCTGTACCCACTGAGGAGGTGCAAACAGTGGGACAAGCCCCTAATCATTTTATTTTATGGCCAAAAAGACTTGTCAAGCCAGTACAAGATGAGGTATTCAATATTCACATATATCTTTTTCATATTTTACTTATTGTATTTAAAAAAGATCTTTTGTAAATGTTGATTAGGAACCTGACGTTGGTGCTATTAAAGATGATCTGGTGGCCAAACAGAAGGAACAGAATGGTAATGAGGCAAAAATGACTAAACTTTATGGAATCATGAATTGTGTTTTCTATTTTTTTTATTAATTGTTTTAGTATGGTGTAATATCCAAACTTGACCTTTTGGTTTCCATTTACTGATTAGGCAATTTTCCCTTCATAGCAGGCTTTGATATGGTTCAACAAAGGGAATCTGAAGTTGATCCGATGGCACATTTATGTATTCTAGCTGTAAAAATTGGCAAACACCCTTTACAGTTAAATTTAGATGTTGAAGTCATAGGCAAGTCCAGCCCAATCCCATTGCATATATTTCAAAGGATATTTTGGAGCTCACCATGGGTAACATGCTTTGTGTATCAGTGCTGCAAGTTTGGTTAATGTTAGTACATTTCTAAACTATTTATTAATTAACTAAGTATCACATTCTTACAATTTGCATTTATTTATTATCTTAGGTATTGCATCAACTCTGCAAACTAAGAGGGAACATGGATACATATGGATTTATTGATCCTGTTCACATTCAAAGTATAGGGAATCGTCCAATGGACATTCAAAACTACATTCATAGTAGGATAATTGAAGGAAAGAGTGTTACCTTGCACCGTATTATCATATGTACGTGAATATTTTCAAGTGACTTAGAAGTTTAGTTGTGATTTTGACTAATTATTATCCAACTTGCAGGGCCCATTGGCAGTTGATAATTATTTGTCCTAAGCAAAATGTTGTCATCTTTCTCTGCTCACTGTGGAATAAAGCGAATAAAGATATCAAAACAATTATTAATAGGTAAGTTATTATCATTCGCTCTATGATATGTTTTTCTACAACTATGATTTATAAGCAATTTTTTCATAGATATATTTGGTTGATTTGTTGCCATTTATTATATTTTTTTATCACAGTGCTATGCGTTCTTGGCATACGATGAAAGGCAAACACTTGAGAGCTTTTAGAATGCCTATATGGAAGGAACTACGTGTAAGTAGTTAAATGTCAAGTTTTTATACAACTATGATCTATAAGCAATTTTTTCATAGATAAATTTGGTTTATTTATTGCCATTTATTATATTTTTTTATCATAGTGCTATGCGTTCTTTATTATTTGATGTCTTTTGGTATGCAAGCTCCTCTATGTGCATGCTTGAGATATTGGTTACTATAATGAAAAATTAGCATGACTTTGTAACTGATTTATCCTTTTCTGCTAATGTGTCATTTTGATATTTATTTGTAGTGCCAAAAACAAACTGGCAATACAGAGTGTGAATATTATGTAATGAGACATATGCTCAACATTGTCTCGGCGATCATAGTTGATTCATGGGACAAGGTAATTGAAGTTTTTTTAATTTTATAGATTTAATTATGTCTGGTTGAGTTGATAAGCTATTTTTATATAAATGTACCTTGCAGAGATTCACAAATAAGGATCCATTCTCCGAAGATGAGATTGATGACATCAAAAGATGTTGGGCAACTTATTTGTTAGAGGTTGCCATGTAAAAGTTTAGGATAGTTTAGGATTCCATCATTAAGACATTCAAAGATCAGCTTTTCGTTGCTAGAGCTTACTATCCAAGCATAGCAAAACTTCATGGACAAATGAAGCTATCTCGTGATTTGAAACAAAGTATACAAGAACATGAACGGATACTCAGTGAAGCAATTATAGATGATGATCTTCCAAAATTGTAATCTTAACTCTGATCAATGATACTATATATATATATATATATCTTTCCCAAATTAATATTATAAATCTTAACTCTG
>JAGFNQ010010469.1:0-55614 GCA_024364735.1 Boesenbergia rotunda | reverse complement strand
TTTCTTTAACTCTTTTTTTTGTATTTTGTATTTAAATCTATCTAAGAATGATATTCTAACTATAATAGTCATGCATTTAAACTCATCACACAAGGCTCTATAATATTACTAAGCATTATGGAATATGAATGCAACTTTCTAAGCATATTTCAAGCAATAAGACTAATTCGAAACTAACCACATCTTGGCACATGCAATAATATTTCTGAACTTCATAGAATGTAAATCTTACTTTTCTACCGAATTTACAAGCATTTTAAGTACAATTAGGACCTAGTCCAAAAGGGAATAATAATAAGCTCGAGAATAAGTCTAAAATTCAATGTATCAACATGCTAAACTACTCATGCCCTTGCTCATCTAGTGCATTCACAAAGTATACATATAATTGAAATGACATGGGATCTTCATTCTACAAAATTGAGCCTGTAAAACTATCCAAAGCATAAATGTTTAATAAACTCCATAACACAATAACTTGGAATTTGAAACCTTAAACATTGCATTTCAAATAAGTTAAACTGTCTCATCCCAAGGACCTCTCCAAGGTCAGCCACCACACACACGTCACTCAGCACCGCCTCGTCGTCTTCCTTCAGAATTGCTTGCCTTTACCTTTATCTGCAGCAAGAGGAAATGCAACTAATAAGCATAAAGCTTAGCAAGTACTATCTAGCTCACAAAATCTCGAAATGTGCAAGCATGCTTTTTAAACAGTGGAAAATCACATGAGATACTTTTATGCTTAAAGAAACACTAAAACATGATATACTTTATGCTTAAAAGAAACACTAAAACATGTATAACTCAAAACATGCATACTCAAGCATTAATAAGTCAAACTCACTTTTTCTTGGCTTAACTTGAAACTTTAGCAATTCTTTAACTTTAAATCTTTCTTTAACTTTTAGAAAATTTCCTTAATTTTAGAAAACTTTGCTAAAGCATATACTTGAAAATAATAACTCACTTGGATCCACTTAAGATGTAAGTACCATCTTATGCGCGTTCCCTAAAAGGCTGGGGTAGCGAGCCACCAATCCTAATAGAGCAGACCTTGGTCTACCAGGGCCAAGACCTTGGAATTGGACACCTGGATTTCTTTAACGACGCCCTTGGACGCCGGGTACTGGCCTTAGAAAATAAAATACTTACTTTTTCTTATCTTGAATGCCTTGGCATTTTAACGAGCACCTTGTGTGCCCAAATCCCTAAGTCTTGACTTTTGGGGATTTCTTAAGGCCTTGGCCTTTTCTTTTCTTATCTTTATCTTCTCTTTTCTTTTCTCATAACTTTTCTTAGACCCTAACCTCATATAGGGTACTTAATTAAACTTATACAAGCATGGATTAAACTAAGGTTACATGCAAAATCATAAACTAAAGGAAAATTTGCATTTTTAACTTTCTAACGGGAAAAACTTGCGGAAAACCGCCTCTTACTGCAGGTGAGCAGTACTTACCTCCTGCGCTAGGTTTTCCTTACGAATAAAATCTGAAATTCCCGAGGAAACGTCGAATTTCGACGTTCTTCTTGCTCCTTGGCGTTCTCCTCGCGTCTACGAGAGTTCTCGTAGAGAATAGGGCCTCTTGAGACCTTCCCTTGGCTTCTCCTTTGTCTTGGGCGAGAGAGAGGGCGAGAGGAAGAAAAAAATCGCGAGAGGGAGTCGGCGGAGAGAGGATGTGAGGGAAAGAATGAATAAAAAAGCCCTAAGTTTCCCTTTTATACTTATGGAAAAAATTTAACTAATTCTACCTTATCTATTGTTTCCGCTAATCTATTTCAACAAAAGCAAGCTAGCTCACTTGGTCCGCCTTTCCTCCTCTCACAGCGTAGTTTCAGGGATCAAATCCCTCCTACGTGTTTTTTCTCTTTTTACCCGTTTTTGCCACTTTCGTTTACGAAAAAATTCTATAAAAATATCCATAAATTTGGAATAAATTCTAAGATATTTCTAAAATTAGTTTCGAGAATTTTCGGGCGTTACAATCCCCCATACCCAGAACGGACTCGGAAAATTCCATAAAAATATTCTAAAAATTCCTAAAAATATCTAGAATATTTCTAAAATATTTTTAACTAATTTCAAGGACTTTAAGGACTTAAAATGGAAATTTTGGGGCGTTACAATCCCCCATACCTTATGAAAAGTTCGTCCTCGAACTTAGAATAATTCTGGATATCTTTCTCTCATGCTGTCCTCACGTTCCCAAGTAGCCTCCTCATGCTTTTGACTTTGCCAGATGACCTTCACTAGTGGCACCTCTTTGTTTCTTAATCTTTTAACTGCTTTGTCCACTATCTGTGTCGGTCTGCTCTCATAGCTAAGATCTTCTTGGATCTGCACTGACTGAGGCTGAATCACTTGATTGGGATCGTGAATACACTTCTTTAGCATGGAGACATGAAACGTACTGTGGATAGCTGACATATCCTCTGGCAAGTCCAGCTCATAGGCTACCTTCCAACTCTCTTTATAATCTTGTAGGGTCCTATGTAGCGAGGACTCAGCTTGCCCTTTTTGCCAAATCTCATCACTCCCTTCATAGGGGCGACCTTGAGAAATACTGAATCTCCAACTTGGAATTCAAGTGGCCTACGGCGTGTGTCAGCATAACTTTTCTGTCTACTCTGGGCAGTCTCAATCCTCTGGCGGATCATCTGGATAGCCTGAGTGGTCTCATCTATAAGCTCAGTCTGGCTGCCTAGTCCTGACTCCATCTCTTTCTTCTCACCAGCTTCTTGCCAACATATGGGTGATCTGCATTTTCTGCCATACAATGCCTCATAAGGCGCCATCCTGATGGTGGCCTGATAGCTATTGTTGTAGGCAAACTCAGCTAAGCACAGAAATTTGCACCAACTACCTTTAAAGTCCAACGCACAAGCCCTGAGCATGTCTTCTAAAATCTGATTTACTCTCTCTGTTTGTCCATCTGTCTGGGGATGGAAAGCTGTGCTGAACTGAAGTCTGGTGCCTAGGGCGTCCTGAACACACCTCCAAAAATGGGAGATGAACCGCCCATCTCTGTCAGACACGATCGACCTCGGAACTCCGTGAAGCCTGATCACTTCTTTCACGTACAGCTGTGCTAACTGCTCTACCGAATGCGATAACTTGATGGCTAGGAAGTGGGCAGACTTGGTCAATCTGTCCACTATCACCCATATTGCATCGTGTCCATGGGTGGTCCTTGGGAGACCTGTGATAAAATCCATGGATATCTCTTCCCACTTCCACTCTGGAATGGGAAGAGGCTGCAGAACTCCTCCTGGTCTCTGGTGTTCTGCTTTGACTCTCTGGCAGGTCAAGCAGGTACTGATATATCTGGCCACGTCTCGCTTGAGTCCAGACCACCAGAACCTTTTCTTTAAATCTTGGTACATCTTGGTAGAACCAGGATGCATAGAGTACGGGGTACTGTGGGCTTCTTCTAAAATATTCTTTCTTAGTTCCTCATCATTGGGGACGCAAAGGCGGTCTCCAAGATAGAGGATGCCGCTGTCTGATACTCGAAACTCTGAATTTTCTGCCTCTTGGATCTCCTGCTTGATCTTCTGGATCTCTGGGTCTTGACTTTGCTTTCTTTGTATATCCACAAGCAGGGTTGACTCTAGAGTCAATGCAGAAAGTTGCCCAATTATTACCTCGACTCCAAAATCCTTTATTTCTTTCTGAAGTGGTAGAGACAGTGATGATAGGGACATCAGTGCTGCACAGGATTTTCTGCTCAGTGCATCTGCCACTTTATTAGCTTTACCTGGGTGGTAGAGGATTTCACAGTCATAATCTTTGACCAACTCTAGCCACCTGCGCTGCCTCATATTCAGATCCTTCTGAGTGAAGAAGTACTTCAAACTCTGATGGTCTGTGAAGATTCTGCACTGCACTCCATACAGGTAGTGTCTCCAGAGCTTCAGTGCAAAAACCACAGCTGCTAGCTCAAGGTCATGAGTAGGGTAATTCTTCTCATAGTCCTTGAGCTGTCTGGAGGCATATGCTATTACTTTACCGTCTTGCATGAGGACAGCTCCAAGGCCCATCTTGGATGCATCACTGTAGATGTCAAAGGCCTTGTCACTCTCTGGAACAGTCAGGATGGGAGCACTAGTCAATCTTTTCTTCAGTTCTAGGAAGCTGTGCTCGCATTTATCTGACCACTCAAACTTCTGATTCTTTCTGGTCAGGGCTGTGAGTGGAGAGGCTATTCTGGAAAAGTCCTCCACAAATTTTCTGTAATATCCTGCCAGGCCTAAGAAGCTTCTGATTTCACTGGCATTCTTGGGTCTACACCAGTTGCTGACTGCTTCTATCTTGGCTGGATCAACTTGAATGCCTTCTTTGGATACAATGTGACCTAGGAAGGCCACCTGATCTAGCCAAAACTCACACTTTGAGAATTTTGCATAGAGCTTCTCCTGCTGAAGGATCTGCAGCACTATCCTCAAGTGTGTAGCATGGTCCTCTGGAGTCTGTGAGTATATGAGAATATCATCAATAAATACAATGACGAATTTATCGAGATACTCCCTGAAGATGTGGTTCATCAGCTCCATGAAGACTGCTGGAGCATTGGTTACTCCAAAAGGCATCACTACAAATTCGTAGTGGCCGTATCTTGTCCTGAAGGCCGTCCTGGGGATGTCACTTTCTTTAACCTTTAGCTGATGATACCCAGAACGCAGATCTATCTTCGAGAACACTGTAGCCCCTTTGAGTTGATCAAAAAATCATCTATTCTAGGAAGGGGGTACTTGTTCTTGATGGTTACCTTGTTCAGAGCTCTGTAGTCTATGCACAGACGCATAGACCCATCCTTCTTCTTGACGAAAAGTACAGGAGCTCCCCAGGGTGAATGACTCGGGCGGATGAAGCCCTTGTCTAGTAGCTCCTGGAGTTGCTCTTGTAATTCTTTCAGCTCTGCAGGAGACATACGATATGGGGCTTTGAGACCGGACCGGTACCTGGCACCAGCTCAATCTCAAATTCCACCTCCCTGTTGGGCGGTAGTCCAGGTAGTTCTTCTGGAAACACTTCTGGATATTCGCAGACTACCCGTACATCCTCCTGCTTGAGTTCTTTCTTTGCTTCTGAGTCCACTACGTGTGCAAGAAAACCAGCACACCCTTGCTCTAGCATCTGGTGGGCTGCCAAGGCTGAGAGGAATTTCTGAGTCTTCCTCCTTGGGGCTCCTTGAAACTCGAATGGTGGTTCTCCTTCTGGGCTGAAAACCACCTTCCTTCTACGACAGTCCACTGAAGCGCTGTACTTACTGAGGAAATCCATGCCCAGTATGATGTCGAAGTCTTGCATCGCAAGGACTATCAGATCGACATATAGCTCTCGGTCTGAAATCTTGATTGACACAGCCCGGAACCTCTGGGTGGATTCCATGATTTCCCCTGAAGGGAGAGTTGTCAGGAATCTGGACTCCCAACTCTCTGCAGGCACCTGTAACTTACTAGCAAAAGGTACTGATACGAAAGAATGGGTCGCCCCAGTGTCAAACAGTGTAGTAGCTAAATGCTGGAAAATAACGATTTGACCTGTTACGACCGTGGAGGCGCTGGCAGCTTCTTCCTTCGTGAGGGAAAAGACTCTGGCATTGGTTGAAACTGGTACTGCTTCCAACCTTCCCTGACTGATCTGAGGTCCCTCCAGTATAGTAGGCATGTAATGTAACTGAGGCT
Organism: Boesenbergia rotunda; assembly: GCA_024364735.1. NCBI lineage: Eukaryota > Viridiplantae > Streptophyta > Magnoliopsida > Zingiberales > Zingiberaceae > Boesenbergia > Boesenbergia rotunda. The sequence continues at coordinate 49,923 of JAGFNQ010010469.1, read as the reverse complement.
TGCCTCCATACTGTACGGACTGCTGAGGGAGTACCTTAAACTTGTTTGGGCAGTCTTTGGATCTGTGTCCCTCTTGTCCACATGAGTAGCACCCAGTTACACCTAAAAGGCATGCTCCTGGATGGGTCCTCCCACACTTAGGACAAGGTGGATACCTAGCTTGCTTGTTCTCTGGGTTTCCTTTTTGGCTGCCAGGCCACTGCTTCCTTTTGTGGTTCTTGTTCTGGTTATTTGGCGGAGGCTTCTGGCCTCCTGTTGTCTTGCTCTCAATCAGGACTGGCTTCTGCTGTGTTTGTTGTGCCTTGATGCTATTCAGATAGTGCTCTGAGATTAGTGCACTACTGACCAACTCCTCGCTGGTCTGGGGTCGGTGCGTCCCGCTGTTCACGTTGAGTGCTATCTCAGGGTTCAGCATGCGGAGCATCAGTCTGACTCGCTCCTTCTCTGTGCTGACTAGCTCTGGGCAGAGGCGAGCTAGTCTGTTGAACTTCGCGACTGCTTCTCCCACTGGTAGGTTACCTTGTCTGAACTCCATGAAGTCCTCGTAGTGCTTGTTGGTAACCCGCATGTGGAAGAACTCCTCATAGAACTCTTGCTCGAAATCTGTCCAGCTCATCTGGTTGACTATCCTCTTACTCTTGACCCGCTCCCACCATATACGAGCATCTCCAGTTAGGCAGAAGGAGGCACATTTGACCTTCTCGACTTCTGGCCAGTCAAGAAGCTCCATTGTGCTCTCTAAAGTCTTGAACCAAGCCTGGGCATCCAAGGGCTCAGTCGTGCCTAAGAAGCTTTCAGGTTTCAGCCTCTGCCACTGGACGAGGTATGCTTCTTGTCTTTGGTTCACGGCAGGGGTCTCCTGTGGGACTGGTGGAACTTCAGCCACCACTGGAGTTCCCACTCCTGCTGTGGGTGGTGTAGGGGGCACTAGGTGCTGATTTACCATTAATGTGGCGATGGTCTTCTGTTGCTCTGTAATCTGAGCTTGCATTTGAGCAATGACTGCCATCAGGTTTGGCTGTTCTGTGCCAGGCTCATTGTTATCTGGAACTGGAGTTCTGTTCCCTGCATTAGGAGCTCGGTCTCTTCTTGCCATCTAATAATGCATAAGGGAACAAGAAATCACTACTACATCTCTAGGTATAGACTTGTCTTCTTACTTAGTAACCTAATATCCATTCTAGGGATTAAACATGATTCCGTGATACTAAGGTATTAAACATGCTTCCTTGTTCTATGCACATATGAGTAAGTACTTAAGCATTTCTCTATACTGCAATTAAATAAAGGAGCAATAGAAAAACTGAAACTTAAAACTTTCTTACTTGAAGACGGCAAGGTTGATGCTGATGTGTGTGTGATGCTGGAGAATGGGAACTGCTCTGATACCAACTGTAGCGACCCGCCTTCTCTACCTTAGACGGACCGTTACTTTGTCTACTTCTTGACTCTAATGCAATGACTAAAATGCGGAACTTTCTTAAACTCCTTTTTTTTTTAAATCTATCTAAGAATGATATTCTAACTTTAATAGTCATGCATTTAAACTCATCACACAAGGCTCTATAATATTACTAAAGCATTATGGAATATGAATGCAACTTTTCTAAGCATATTTCAAGCAATAAGACTTAATTCGAAACTAACCACATCTTGGCACATGCAATAATATTTCTAGAACTTCATAGATTGTAAATCTTACTTTTCTACCGAATTTACAAGCATTTTAAGTACAATTAGGACCTAGTCCAAAAGGGAATAATAATAAGCTCAAGAATAAGTCTAAAATTCAATGTATCAACATACTAAACTACTCATGCCCTTGCTCATCTAGTGCATTCACAAAAGTATGCATATAATTGAAATGACATGGGATCTTCATTCTACAAAATTGAGCCTGTAAAACTATCCAAAGCATAAATGTTTAATAAACTCCATAACACAATAACTTGGAATTTTGAAACCTTAAACATTGCATTTCAAATAAGTTAAACTGTCTCGTCCCAAGGACCTCTCCAAGGTCAGCCACCACACACACGTCACTCAGCACCGCCTCGTCGTCTTCCTTCAGAATTGCTTGCCTTTACCTTTATCTGCAGCAAGAGGAAATGCAACTAATAAGCATAAAGCTTAGCAAGTACTATCTTGCTCACAAAATCTCGAAATGTGCAAGCATGCTTTTTAAACAGTGGAAAATCACATAAGATATTTTTATGCTTAAAAGAAACACTAAAACATGTATATACTTTTATGCTTAAAAGAAACACTAAAACATGTATATACTTTTATGCTTAAAAGAAACACTAAAACATGTATAACTCAAAACATGCATACTCAAGCATTAATAAGTCAAACTCACTTTTTCTTGGCTTAACTTGAAACTTTAGCAATTCTTTAACTTTAAATATTTCTTTAACTTTTAGAAAATTTCCTTAATTTTAGAAAACTTTGCTAAAGCATATACTTGAAAATAATAACTCACTTGGATCCACTTAAGACGTAAGTACCATCTTATGCGCGTTCCCTAAAAGGTTGGGGTAGCGAGCCACCAATCCTAATAGAGCAGACTTTGGTCTACCAGGGCCAAGACCTTGGAATTGGATACCTGGATTTCTTTAACGACGCCCTTAGACGCCGGGTACTGGCCTTAGAAAATAAAATACTTACTTTTTCTTATCTTGAATGCCTTGGCATTTTAACGAGCACCTTGTGTGCCCAAATCCCTAAGTCTTGACTTTTGGGGATTTCTTAAGGCCTTGGCCTTTTCTTTTCTTATCTTTATCTTCTCTTTTCTTTTCTCATAACTTTTCTTAGACCCTAACCTCATATAGGGTACTTAATTAAACTTATACAAGCATGGATTAAACTAAGGTTACATGCAAAATCATAAACTAAAGGAAAATTTACATTTTTAACTTTCTAACGGGAAAAACTTGCGGAAAACCGCCTCTTACTGCAGGTGAGCAGTACTTACCTCCTGCGCTAGGTTTTCCTTACGAATAAAATCTGAAATTCCCGTGGAAACGTCGAATTTCGACGTTCTTCTTGCTCCTTGGCGTTCTCCTCGCGTCTACGAGAGTTCTCGTAGAGAATAGGGCCTCTTGAGACCTTCCCTTGGCTTCTCCTTTGTCTTGGGCGAGAGAGAGGGCGAGAGGAAGAAAAAAATCGCGAGAGGGAGAGAGGGAGTCGGCGGAGAGAGGATGTGAGGGAAAGAATGAATAAAAAAAGCCCTAAGTTTCCCTTTTATACTTATGGAAAAATTTAACTAATTCTACCTTATCTATTGTTTCCGCTAATCTATTTTAACAAAAGCAAGCTAGTCCACTTGGTCCGCCCCTCCTCTCACAGCGTAGGTTTAGGGATCAAATCCCTCCTACGCGTTTTTCTCTTTTTATCCGTTTTTGCCACTTTCGTTTACGAAAAAAATCTAAAAAAATATCTATAAATTTGGAAGAAATTCTAAGATATTTCTAAAATTAGTTTCGAGAATTTTCGGACGTTACAATCCCCCATACCCAGAACGGACTCGGAAAATTTCATAAAAATATTCTAAAAATTCCTAAAAATATCTAGAATATTTCTAAAATATTTTTAACTAATTTCAAGGACTTTAAGGACTTAAAATGGAAATTTTGGGGCGTTACAAGGACACTATCAATTCTATTGAGACTAGCATGGGTTATTCTCTAATCAGCTGATTCTCACTGGCTGGTGACATTGGGATGTCCGGAGATAAACATGAATGCTAGTTAAGGGAACTAGCTCATTGGAGTGACTGTCTGTAAAACTTCATATGGTAATCTACATATAGAGATGTCAATGAAGTTCTTACTGCAGCTTAAGTGCGATGTTCCTTTGACTTGTGGTGTTCAAGTCATCTTGGTCATGGAGACTTATACTTTAACATCTTAAGCAAGCATCTCCAAGGAGGTGTGGACCCAGGATGGTTGGGTATAAGCCGAAGTGCCCGAAGATGTTTGAACAGCCTACAAAGGATTCACCACTCCTTGCGAGGGGATGTATACCCAAGGCCTATCATCGGATTGTTACTCAAAGCCTCTGGCCAGAGCATGACATGTTCAGAGTATGAGTCTCTGAAATACATGAGAGTAATTAGAATCTATTGGACGAGAAAGACATTACTTGGGCTAGGTGTGACGTAGTCAGCCTAGTGGGGACTGACACACATAGACCGTGTCCTGAACCAAGTGGGTATAAGATGGTGAAGGGAATGAGGCACGATTCATTAGAGCTGCTGAAGGGTTTCGAAATTATTTCTGAGGTCAACCGTTGATCTTTCGATTAATTAGGGGTCATGATATACTACTAGGTGCCACTCATGATCGTTCTATAATTGGTTGATTATAGACGGCCAACATAAATCAAAAGCCTATTTAGTCACACGCACTACGAGTAATCCGAGGGATTTAAAACGAGTTGAAAATTGGATTTTCCAATCAAGAGAAATAAGTCGAATCTGAATTAATCAGAGGCGCAACGGAAGCTTAAAATGGCTAAGTCTTTTGAAGGCTTATTGGGCGAATTAAATGAGTTTAATTCGCGAAGGTTTTGGCTTGGTGTGGCCGGCCAAAGAGAGTGCCCACCCTCTTTGGTTTGGCCGGCCACCACAAGGAGATAAACCAATTAATTTGGTTTAAATTATAAAATAAATCAAGCGCGATTTATTTTATAAAATTATGGATAAATAAATTAATTTATATAAAGAGATTTATATAAATAAATTTATATGAAGAAAATTATAGAAAATTATTCTTTTTATGGAAATTAAAATGAACCATGAATTGGTTTAATTTTAATTTATAAAATCAATTATGAATTGATTTTTCCATGATAAGAAAATTTTATACAAATTTTATTCCATAATTAAAAAGAGAGATATATTTGTTTTATTATAAAGTTAGTTATAATAAAACTTGGCATAACGGAATAATTCATAAGAAAATTTATAAGATAAATTTCTTATGAAAATTTATTCCGTTAATTCCGTTAAAAGGGAGACTTGGCAATGGAGAGGCTACTATATAAAGGAACCAAAGGCAAACCTTGAATTCCAATTTAATCAAGAGATTAAGAAGCTCTCTCTCTCTCCCTTATTCTCTCTCTCTCTCTAGGGCCGGCGCCCACCTTCTCTCTCTAGGGCCGGCGCCACTTTCTCCCTCTAGGGCCGGCGCCACCTTCCCTAGCCGTGAGCCACCACCAAGACGAAGCGGGTCGCGTCTCCTTCCTCCCTACATGGAATTTTGACTCCGTTACTTGGTGGTTAGTTTCCATATCTCTCTCTTGATATTCTAGTTGTGTCTTTGGAGAATCTAGTTGTTCTCGTCGGCACAAAACTCGTGGCTTTGCGAAGTCATCCCGAAAAGAACTCGGCGTGGACGCGAATAGAAGCTGAGCTTCCAAGGGACGCTACGGTTGGATCTCGTCCCTTACTTCGAGTTACGCGAGGTACTAAGTAAATTAGTTTACTTTTCGCAAAAATTTTAATTTATGATCATGTCCACACATCATAAGGTCGCATGCTAGATACGTGGTTAAAAATAATTTGAGAAATTATTTATGCTAATTCTTCCGCTGCACGTAAATATTTTAAAATTTACGAACCCGTATCCTTGTCAACATGCACCCGGTCCCAACAACTTCGAAGTCAGGTGTGAACATCTGTAGAGGTATGCAGCCTTCTATGAGCAGCTAAAAACTTCCATCACGGAGATTATCCTGCAGAAGATCTCCTAGGCAGACAATGTCAAGGCTGATGAACTAGCCAGGTTGGCTAGCTTCATCTTGACCTGGCAGCTAGATTAACCTAGTGCCCCGGAAGAGACTGTAGTGCAGATTGGAGAGGAGGCGGAAGGCGACACCGTAGTCGATTAGAGAGATCCATATGTGGAGTTCCTATGCAGCGGGAACACTCCAAGCATAGATTAAAGATGTCGATTGTTCCACCGTCGGGCTGCCAGATTCACACTAGTCGGAGATCAACTATACAGGAGGGCCTTTGCCCAACCACTCCTCAAATGTGTCAGGCCAGAAGAAGCCAACTACGCGATGTGGAAAGTACATGAAGGCATCTGCGAAAGCCACATTAGGGGAAGGTCTATGTCTTGGAAGATTATCCTGGCAGGGTACTTTTGGCCCACTCTACAAGCCGACACTCTCAAGTTCGTGGTCGGATGTGAAGCCTGCCAGAGACATCAACATGTGATTGTTGTTTTGGTGTTGACATCAATTTTAGTTTAGGTTGATGATTATGATTACGGTTAAGTCCTGATCGGAGATTAGGCATGGTATGGAAAATCCAAGCTTGGAGGGCTAGGTGTTGGAAAATCCTAACCTGGAGGGTTAGGTGTGGAAAATCCTAGCTTGGAGGGCTAGGTGTTGAAAAGTCCTAATTCGGAAGGGTTGGGTGAAAATTCCTAGCTTGGAGGGCTAGGTGAAAAGTCCTAACTTGGAGGGTTAGGTGCAAATTCCCAACTTGGAGGGTTAGGTGAAAAAGTCCTGACTTGGAGGGTCAGGTCCTAGCTTGGAGGGCTAGGTCTGGAAAAGTCCTAATTCGGAAGGGTTGGGTGAAAAGTCATAGCTTGGAGGGCTAAGGTGGATGAAAACCTAGCTTAGAGGGCTAGGTTTGAGTCCCTAGATCGGTCTGGTGACCGATTAGGGAAGTTGGCACGCTGCTCCTTCGTGGATCGATTCGGTGATCGATCCAGCAATGACTGATCGGTCTGGTGACCGATCAGGGAGCACACAGTGAGGTTGGGAACCTACTGTGCGGCTCCTGATCGGTCCGGTGACCGATCAGGGAGCAGGTCGTTGCCTTGCTGCTTGGCTCATGAAATTCGGAAATTAAACAAGCAACAAACATTAACACCAACTAGCTACAAGTTTTGGAAGCTAACCAATGCAAGGAAAATTCAAAAATATTCGAATGGAACCCCTAGCTAATTTCAAACACAAAGGCTCACTAAAAACTGCTTTTAACTTGGTACCAATTAATACCAACACCTCTCTTGATACAAGATGAAGAAGTTGATACAAACTTGATACCAAGGAAGAAGGTAAAAATCTATGTGCCAAAGGTGGAAACTAAGTACCAAAGTTGTGGCTACACTTCAAAAAATAACTCTGAATGCAACTCAATATGGGAATCAAAGTAGCAGTAAAGGAATTTGCAGGTTCGAATGAAGAAAAACAACTCCAAACTGTTCAAGTCAGATAAACAAATCGAAAACTAAAATGAATGTGCAGAAATTCAGCAGATGAGCAGAATTGAAATGGATCAACTAATTGGATGCAAAATCAAACTAAGCAACTAAAAACAACTACTCGGAACTAGCTTAAGGAGTAGTGAACCTAGAATTTCAGAAATAAGCTACAAATTCAGACACAACCTGAAGCAAAGAAAAGAAAGAAAAATCGAAACTGAAAATTCAGGACAAACTGTGCAGAAATTCATCCACAGAGCAAATGCAAGAACAATTCGATCAGGAGGAAATCTGAGGCTATAATTCACCAAACAAAATCCTTTTAACGTGCTGAAATGTAGAATGCAGAAACAAAAGTCTAGAAGGCAGAAATAAATTGGATAATGTAGAAATGAACTTGGCACGCAAGCTGAAATTGGAACGCAAGCAATTAACAGGGAAATAAACTAAAATTAAATTCAATTGATCACTAACAAGTTCACTAAACTACATAACTTGAAGATTTAAAACCTAATTAAGCTAAACAATTCAGGAAACAAACTCAGACAGCTGACACAGAAATTCAAAAACAGAGTTCGTGGCCGAGATTAAAACTACAGCTAAAACTAAAATTTAACTAAAGAAACTACTCCTCGATCCCTTCCCGAGCTCAAAATCTCCTTGTTCGTCAAGCAAGGGCTCGCCTCGAACCCCTAAGCTTAGCAAATCAGTGAAAAACAGCTTCTCTTGATCAACTCTGCTCAAACTGCATCAGCTGGGGAAATCCAATCCGAATCCCTTCGATCTCAGTTAAATGGGTTGCGATGATGATTCGAGGATCATCTGAGTTGACCTGAGAACCCCTACAAGTGGCTCAGATGATCGGAAATGGATCGTTGGTGAGAAACGAGTGATCGGACTACAAAGCTGCCGAAACCCTCAAACAAACTCTGTCTGGATGAAACTTGAGCTGAATTCTCCACCGAAGCTATCTCCAATGATCCAGATGATGATCCAAGGTCGAGATTGAGGTGGTCACGCCTTCAAAACTAAAGAACCTGCAAGCAAAACGAAGAGAAACGAAGATGATGAACAGTTGCGGCGAAGACGGGACAGGGAGAAGCTGTGGCGAAATTTTCCTTAAGTAATTATGAATGAATAGCCTAGATTGATTTGAGGAAATCCAACGGCTGATCTTCATCTGATCTAACCCAAACTTTCCAGATGTTGATCAAGGGTCAGGATCTGCCTCGTGGTAGCTCGGATCCTCCAGATTTGCAATGGACGATCCAGATCAACCTAATCTTTGAATGGACAGTCTAGAGCCCTCCGAGCTTGATCCAACGGTTGAATGAGCTCTGATTGGGATGAAACCTTCAGATCTTGATCCAGATGCTTGATTAACCCTAACCCTATCTCGGATTGCTTCAGATGGTCCCAGATGGCTCAGATCTAGCCGCTTTTGAATCGGACGGCCCAGATTAATCCGAAGCTTGATAACTCGATCCGGATCCACTTCCGACTCAAGTTTGACCCAGTATGCCCTAGGTCCATGAACCTTTCATGCCTACAAAAATAGATCAAAAATTTAGTGGTCAAATAATCCAAATATGTACAGATTTGCAATTAAATCCAAAATAAAAGTAAGTTCTAAAACCTAGGGTAAATTCACAATAAAGCAAGTAAAACATGGGTCAAACATGGCTTTTAGCAACTAAAATAATCAATAAAATGGTACTTATCAGTAACCCTAGTGAAATCAAAGTTGATAAGACTAATGCCTCTTGCTATGAGTATGGTAGGAAAGGGCACTTCAAGAATGAATGCCCAAAGCTAATGAAGAAGGAGGAGAAATCCAAAAAGAAAGAGGAAAAATCCAAGAAAAAGAAGAAGGCCTTGAAGGCCACTTGGGATGAATCCTCCTCAAGTTAATCCGATGAAGAAAAGGAGGAGAAGAGCACAAGGCATGTGGCACTCATGGCTCTTGGGGAAGAATGCAGTGATGAATCTTCCAACTCCTCAAGCACGGTTTCATCATCTTCGGATGATGAAGAGGTAACTTCTCCCGAACTTGAGAAATGTTATAGAGCAATTGCATGTTTAACCAATATGTTGAAGAAGTCAAAAAATAAGGTTAAATCATTGCAATTGAAAATTGAACAATTGAAAACATCTAGGGATGATAATATAGATGACTTGCATGTTGAGATGTTAGAGAATGAGATTAAATCATTGAAACTTGAGGTTGAAATTTTGAAATCCTCTAAGGTTGAGGATGTAGATGATTTGCATGATGAATTGCTAGAAGAAGAAAACAAATCATTAAAGAGTGAAGTTGAGAGACTCAAGAATATTCTTGAGAAGTTCTCAACTAGCTCTAAGACCCTAGACATGATCTTGAATGCCCAAAGGGCAGTCTACAATAGGGCCGGTATTGGTTACCGACCCAAAAAACCCTCATTTGTGTCTCTTATATCTAGGACTGATATGAGACAATCTAAGACACCTAGGGTTCAAAAGAAAGTTGTCAAGGCATGAGTGCCTAAGTCTTGTTTGGTAGGTGCTTTAGGTCCCAAGGTTTGGGTACCTAAAACTTCTATTTTTTGAATTATGTAGGTTATGATTGAGGGGGAGCATCTATCAACTTGGTTCGTTGATAGTCCAAACACATGACCGGGGATAGATCATTGTTTACTACACTTCACAAGAAAAATAGAGGTAACGTTTCATTTGGTAATAATGGTAGTCTTAAGGTCATAGGAATAGGAGACATTCAAATATCTGAATGTCTTAGAATTTCAAATGTCCTTCTAGTCAAGGGGATGACATTTAATCTCATAAGTGTCAGTCAATTGTGTAACACGGGTTACACAATTGATTTTCAACCAAGTCAATGTCTAGTTAGACAACATGACACCTTGTACACAGTACTAGTAGGAACAAGAGTAGACAATATTTATCAAGTCTCATTTAAAAGTGCTACTAATGTTTTTGCTAAGTGTCTCATGTCAAAAGAAGAAGAGTCCACCCTTTGGCACCGGAGGCTAGCACATGTGAACATGAAGAACATCTGGAAGTTGGCCAACAAGGGATTAGTTCATGGTATACCAAGCATCAAGTATGGAAAAGACAAACTTTGTGATGCGTGTCAAATGGGTAAGCAAACAAAATCTGCACATAAAGGTAAAAGCGTTGTAAGTACATCTACCGCTTTAAATTTACTTCACATGGACCTATTTGATTGTAGTACTATCATATCATTGAATGGAAATAGATATTGCTTATTATCATTGATGATTTTACTAGATATACATGGACTTACTTTTTAAAACATAAGGACCAAACTTTAGATGTTTTCATTTCCTTTTGTAGAAGAGTTGAAAATGAAAAATCATCAACAATTAAAACCATTAGAAGTGATCATGGAGGTGAATTTCAAAATCAACAATTCTTAGAATTTTGTCAAGATAGAGGTTATAGACATGAGTTCTCCACTCCTAGAACACCACAACAAAATAGTGTTGTAGAGAGGAAGAACCGTGTTCAACAAGAGGCTGCACGAAGCATGCTTAATGAGTACTCACTACCGAGTTACTTGTGGGCTGAAGCTGTAAATACAGCTTGCTATGTGCAAAACCGAGTCCTCATCCATAGGTTCTTAGGAAAGACTCCCTATGAACTTTGGTTTGGAAAACCACCTACGGTTAAACACCTTAGGGTGTTTGGTTGTAAGGTATTCATTCTAAACACCAAGGACCACCTTGGAAAGTTCACGGCAAAGGCTGATGAAGGGATACTAGTCGGGATTCCCTAGTTAGCAAAGCTTATCGAGTCTACAACAAGAAATCTAGATTAGTTGAAGAGTCTTCTGACGTTGTCTTCGAAGAAATTCCGAAAGTCAATAGTCAATCAGAAGATGGAGTCCAATTCGAACTTAGGAGACTAAGTTTGAATGGAAGTCCAAATGTTGTTGGTGGTGATGAATCCGATGACGGTGAGCCTAGACATCCCATAGATCAGTCGGACCCTGAGGCTGAACTTGAGTCTAGTGAAACCATTCAAGAAGCACGATCAACACCAAGGTAAACTAGATTAACCTCTAGTCATCCCCAAGACCAAATTGTTGGAGACATCCACCATGGGTTAGAACTAGATCATTCTTTAGAAATGAGACTAATGAAGTTGCCTTAATTTCCGAAATTGAACCTAGAAAAATTGATGAAGCATTAAATGATCCCAATTGGATCATTGCGATGCAAGATGAACTAGGTCAGTTCGAAAGAAGTCAAGTTTGGGACTTAGTCCCTAGACCTAAGAAGACCACCATCATTGGAACCAAATGGGTCTTCAAAAATAAATTGAACCATAAGGGAGAAATCATTAGAAACAAGGCACGCTTGGTAGCCAAGGGCTACAGTCAAGTTGAAGGTCTTGATTATGATGAGATCTATGCTCCCGTGGCACGATTAGAGTCCATCCGATTGATGCTAGCATTTGCAGCACATCGTGGCTTTAAGCTATATCAAACAGATGTCAAATCGACTTTTCTAAATGGTTTGATTAGAGAAGAGGTCTTTGCCGAACAACCTCCAAGGTTTGAGAGTACCGAATTTCTAAACCACGTGTTCAAGCTCAAAAAGGTACTTTATGGCCTTAAACAAGCACCCCAAGCTTGGTATAAGCGGTTATCGACATTTTTTATTGATAAAGGCTTTGTAAGAGGCCAAATAAACCCTACACTATTTCTACGAAGAGATGGTGATAGTATTTTTGTAGCACAAGTATATGTCGATGACATAATTTGTGGCTCAAACAACAAGGGCTATTTAAATGAATTCATTGGACACATAGAGAGTGAATTTGAAATGAGTATAGTGGGAGAGTTGACTTTCTTCCTTGGACTTGAAATCAAACAAACCCGAGATGGAATCCATGTGCACCAATCAAAATATACTCAAGAGATGCTTCGAAAATTCAATATGAGTGATTCAAATAAGGTAACCACTCCCATGGCTACAAACACAAGATTAGACAATGATGAGAGTGGTAAGCCCGTTGATTTGACTCAATATCGGAGCATGATAGAGAGTTTGCTATACCTCACAGCCAGTCGACCTGATATTCTATTTGCTGTGGGTATGTGCGCTAGGTATCAAGTTTATGCCAAGGAATCTCACTTAATCGCTGTTTAGCGAATTTTGAGATATCTCAAAGGCACAATTGGAGTCGGTTTATGGTACCCCCGTACCGAATCATTTGATTTAATTGGCTATACGGATTCCGACTACGCTGGATGTAAGTTGGACCAGAAAAGCACAAGTGGGGGATGTCAATTCTTAGGTTGATCTTTAGTTAGTTGGTCAAGTCGGAAGCAACATTGTGTTGCTCTCTCCATGACCGAGGCAGAATATATTGCTATGGGAGAGAGTGTATCGCAATTATTGTGGATGATACATACTTTAGAGGACTATGGATTAAGATACAAAGTGTGCAAGTGTTATGTGATAACATTAGCACAATTAACCTAACCAAGAATCCAGTTCATCATTTTAGGACCAAACATATTGAAGTGCGTCACCACTTCATTAGGGATCATGTAGCTAGGGGAGATATTGTACTCTCACATGTAGAGTCCAAGTTAAACCTCGCTGACATTTTCACTAAACCACTCTCTGAAAATGAGTTTAGCTTTTTAAAAAGGGAGTTGGGAATGTGTCGCGCTTCATAAATATTAAATTGCATTGAAAACCCTTCATGATTATTTCTAATTGTTGGGGTACAATTGGGTAACTTTGGGGGTATCTCACACAAACTATAAGATTTAACAAAACGTTTTTGTTTGCTAGAAATGGGGTGAGATGTTAGGTTCAACTCAATTTCATAAAATGTCAATGCATCCCTTGAGAAATTAAGTTGACGAGATAAAAATCACTTCGGTGACCAAGTATGGGTAAAACCAATACATAACATATGTGTATTTGGCTCCATGATCATACTTGGACATTCCAATCAAGGAAACTTGATTGGAAACCTGATTTTGACACAATCTTGATTGAAATGGTTTGAATGATTGTTGATTGAGTTTGACTCCACTTGGGTGAAGCAAAGTAATTTGTTTGAACCATAAGGACCTTTGATCCTTGTTGAGGGATCAATTATAGTCAAGGAATCACTTCCAAGATCGATATTCTTCATCTGATTCCTTCAAAAATCGTGTGAAAGTCTGAAACTGAAAGTTTCAGATCGTATCAGGGAATATCAGAAACCCTGATGGGTCACTGGACCGATCAGGAATAGGACTCATCGGTCCCCAGACCGATCTGGCTCCCTCCTGCGTTGATCGGTCCACAGACCGATCAGAGGGGTCGGCAGAGACTCTGCTGATTTTTGTCCAACCATTCTGTGCTAGCCTGGATCGGTCCCCGGACCGATTTGGCACACCATGGTGATCGGTCCACAAACCGATCAGGGGGCCTCCAGAAAATCATCCAACCCTACTGTTCGCTTCCTGATCGATCAGTCGATCGATCAGGAGCCTTCCTGATTGGTCACCCGACCGATCAGGACCAGGCCAGTCCGATTAGGCTGGAACCTGATCGGTCTGGGCGCTCACAGATCGAAGGTGATCCGTTCGATCACATTAAATTTTGGTTGGTGGACCGATTCACCAACCTAATAACTTCGCGAAAACCCCTCATCTCCCAAGCCCTAGCGTCGAACCTCATTACTTGCGTCTCTTCCACTTGCGCGAGTTCCCTCCCTGCGTCTCCTTCTTCCTCTTGCACGTGTGCGAGCGAGTTCCTGCAAAGGCTCTTCCTTCTTCATGCGAGTTTCTTTCTCGCTCAAGGTCCTGCGTCTCTGTCTTGCACCGAGTACCTTCTCCTGTGCGAGTCTCATCTTCTAGACCTCAAGATCCTCTCAAATCAACTCCAATGGCACCAAAGTGAGTTTTTGGCTTAGTTTTTCTTGCAAATCTGTTTACAGATTGTGAGTTTGTGCTAATCAAAATTTTTGTCTTGTGGTGCTTGTCGTGACCTTGCGTATGCCATGACCTATGTTGGTTGCCTTTTGATCAACTCTTACATTTGTAATCTTTTGATTTGTCATGAACCATCTTTGTCATGTCCTACCTGTGATCAATTCCTCTTCATGTACACTTGATTATTCTATACTATGATCAACTCTCGTATTGATTTTGTGTCATGATTCCATTGTTGCAATGATCAACTCTCTCCATCCTTAGAAAATCATCTAAGGGAAAGGAACCAATGGAGGGAAGCTCAAAGGACAAAGGCCCTTCATCATCTACACCTCCTTCGGGATCTCCTCCACCTACACATACTAGGTTTCAAATCATTCATTATGCTCTAAATTTTCTATGGCACAACTTCAAACTAATGTCATGTCGAACTATAGACCAAACCTTTATCTACGAACTTTGTTCAACAGTCCGACAAATTATTGAACATTATAATCTTCAACCCATTTTGTACCTTAAGAGACCAATCAATCTTGATTTGGTCTCTGAATTCTATAACAACATGGTCAGTAGGGAGGGTACGGGGTGGAAAACCCGTGTTGCCAGTGTCGACCTTGATTTTAATCTATCTATTTTCACTGACTTTCTTGGCTGTCGCCGGTCAGAAAATAATTTTTCTCTCTACCCATATCTTCCTGATCCTCTTCCGGTACCCTTTGATGGAGCCACTCCAGATTCCATCTACGAGTATTTTCTAGGCCATCCCAGGCCAAGGGGTTCCGGTGAGCGCACTCGTGATTTTCCCACATTTCCTGCTCTTCGCCTTTCCCCCATTGAGTATGTTTTGTTCAAGATCATCACAAATTGTCTTCTCCCGACTACTTCAAAACACTTAGATGAGATTCACCCGTTCCACTGCTTAATACTCTACGGGATGCATCAACAGTTAGACTTTGACCCAGTGGCTTCAGTCTATTTCTCCATCATTGTCCACAGTCAGATGTACGGCCAGACAGTCTACATGCCGTTTGGCCACATCATTATTGCTTGGCTGCAGTCCGTAGGTATCGATGTTTCACAGGGCCGCATTGTGCCCATGGTTCGACAGGACTACCGTCTGGATCGTCGCATGCTCGCTCAATCCAGCATTGTTGTCGGGTCGCAGGGGCTAAGGTAGAAGAATCAAAGACGAGTGGGGGAGTTACTGTTGATGCAGACTTGCTCTGATTGTTGTTTTGGTGTTGACATCGATTTTAGTTTAGGTGGATGATTATTGATTATGATTAAGTCTTGATCGGGGATCAGGCATGGCATGGATTATGATTAAGTCCTGATCGGGGATCAGGCATGACATTGATTATGATTAAGTCCTGATCGGGGATCAGGCATGGTATGAAAAATCCTAACCTGGATGGTTAGGTGTTGGAAATCCTAGCTTGGAGGGCTAGGTGTGTGAAAAGTCCTAATTCGGAAGAGGTGGGTGAAAAGTCCTAGCTTGGAGGGCTAGGTGAAAAGTCCTAACTTGGAAGGGTAGGTGCAAATTCCCATCTTGGAGAATTAGGTGAAAAAGTCCTGGCTTGGAGGGTCAGGTCCTAACATGCAGGGCTAGGTTTGGAAAAGTCCTAATTCGGAAGGGTTGGGTGAAAAGTCCTAGCTTGGAGGGCTTGGTGAAAAGTCCTAGCTTGGAGGGCTAGGTGAAAAGTCCTAACTTGGAGGGTTAGGTGCAAATTCCCAACTTGGAGAGTTAGGTGAAAAATCCTTAGCTTGGAGGGCTAAGGTGGATGAAAACTTAGCTTGGAGGGCTAAGTTTGAGTCCCTGGATCGGTCTGGTGATCGATCAGGGATTCTGGCACGCTGCTCCTTCGTGGATCGGTCTGGTGACCGATCTAACTATGACTGATCGGTCTGGTGACCGATCAGGGAGCACACAGTGAGGTTGGGAACCTACTGCGCTGCTCCTGATCGATCTGGTGACCGATCAGGGAGTATGTGTTTCACCCATTGACTGGCTCCTGATCGGTCTGGTGACCGATCAGGGAGCGAGCAGTGAGGTTGAGTTCCCTTGCCGAACTGCTCCTGATCGGTCTGATAACCGATCAGGATCACTGTGCAGAACGTTCTGGTGAACGATCTAGCTTCGCGGGTTCCTCACTAAAATCGATCAGGATGGTGCCTGATCGGTCTGGTGATGATCTGATCGGACTAATGACCGATCAGGAGACCCCCTGATCGGTCAGTTGATCGATCAAAAGGCTTAGGCTGAGAAACTCAGAAATCGCCCGATATAAGGGTGGATCGGTCCGGTGATCGATCCACGTCCTGGGATCGGTCTGGTGATCGGTCCAAGAGAATCTCAAAGAAATCACGATTTCTAATTGAGCGTTGGGGATCGATCAGGACGGAGCCTAATCGGTCTAGACCCAGCCTGATCGGTCTGGTGACCGATCAGGAGACTCTCTGATCGGTCCGGTGACCGATCACTTTAATTCAAATTGCACTGTCAGACGCTCTAAACGCGTCTGAACATATCTGATTCGCTGCTGTTTGCCACTGATATTTGATTTACTGGTTGATTCACTGCTCTAACAGTCTGATTAAGCTGCAGGTGACAGGGGAGGATTCAAACACTCAAGGAGGGTCAATGAAGAGCTTTCCTTGGAGCAGGTTTGTCCGTTTTTCTATCTCAGGTTACAACGGCCGAGCTGCAGACTAGAGCTGAGACTAGGGCTTGGCTGAGGGAAGCTCAGGGAGTCCAGGGATAGCTCAGTGGTAGCTGGCGTTGGCAGATGTGTAGCTGGGAGCTGCAGGGATGGTGTCATCTGAGGCTTGGTGGAGAAACAAAAGGGAGAAGACTTCGGCTGAAAAAAAATAGTGAAGTGTTCGACAGTTTCAGAGTTGAGCTTGCTGAAGTTCTTGTTGCGCCTTGTGTTTCTCCACTACAAGCTTGCTATGTTCTTGAAGTTTTCATCACTTTGAGCAAGCGATCGAGAAGCAATCATTCATTACTTGAGCGCTTGAAGGAGAGAGCAAGGAGCTTGGAGTCTGACAGTGGGAAGACACGAAGAAGGGTTCTTGCGTGAGATCGCAACTGGGTGGAGCTCAGGGAAGCTTGCTGTGTTCTTGTCCTTGCTAAGTGTTTGAGTAAGATCCTTCTTGTTGTTTCTTTGTGCTTAAACTTTATCTGTGATTGAAACGTTGTGGAGTGGTTTCTCCACCGAGAAGGAGGTTGCGTTATATTCGGTGAACACCGGGGCTTAATCTGCCGATGATCAAGAGATCGCCCACCTTAAGGGTACGCCAAGGAGTAGGGGCAAGTTATCCCCGAACCTTGTAAACCCTCTTGTTAGCGATCTTGGTAGTTGTCTCTGTTTGCCTTCATTTCTGCTCTCGTTTACTGCACTGCTTCATTTTCCCTTTGTCTCTTCCGCTGTGCTACTGATAAGTTGAGTGCAGGAAACTTGTTAAGTGCGAGGCAAAAGTAATTGGTTATATTCACCCCCCCCCTCTCTAGCCATCTCGTTTCCAGCAAGTAGTATCAGAGCTTGGGGCTCTATACACGGCTTAACAACCGAGAGTTTTCAACAAGATGGCGTTGAGAGAAGGCTTCTCCACCACCCGACCTCCATTCTTTAATGGCGCCGACTTTCAATATTGGAGATCAAAGATGGATACTATTTGAAGATGGGCATCCATACTTGGTTCGCGGTGAAGGAGGGATTCACCCCTCCTAAGGATGATGAAGAAAAAGAACTTGAGCCATGGAGGTGGACTGCTGAACAAACACGAAAAAGTGAAGCCGACGCGAAGGTGGTTGTCACTCTACAATGTGGCATGAACAAAGACCAACTCATCATGGTTAGTCCTTTCACAAGTGCAAAGGACATGTGGAACAAACTCATTGAGCTCCACGAAGGCACCCGAGACTCTAGAATCGCAAAGAGGGATTTGTTCCTCAATCAACTTCAAAATCTCTCCATGAAGGAGAATGAGTCGGTGAGTGAGCTTCATAGCCGATTCAAGGAAGTCCTCAATGGGCTTCATTCGATTGATGAAAAGGTCGAGAATCGCGACCTTGTGAGGTATGTCTTGAAAGCATTTCCAAGGAATGCTTTGTGGTCATCCATGGTAAATGCCTACAAAGTATCCAAGGATTTATCTATTGTAAAGTTAGATGATTTATTTTGTGAGATGGAATTGCATGAAATGACTAACAAAGGCCCCAAGGAGAAGGGGATTGCCTTAGTTGCAGGGGACCGACCCAACAAGAAGAAGAAGGAGAAGGAAGTCTCTTCATCTTCGTCCTCTTCCGAATCCGAGTCCGATTCCGAGGAAGATGGCAGCGGCTCTTCTTCCTCCGAGATGGCGAACTTTATGCGGAGGATGATGCGAAGGGATCGACGTTTCAAAAGTAGAGGTAACACTAGTGAATCCAAACTTGATAAGACTAATACATCTTGTTTTAAGTGTGGTAGGAAAGGGCATTTCAAGAATGAATGTCCAAAACTTAAGAAGAAGGAGGAGAGGTCCAAAAAGAAAGAAGAAAAATTCAAGAAGAAGAAGAAGGCTTTGAAGGCCTCTTGGGATGACTCCTCCTCAAGCTCATCCGGTGAAGAGGAGGAGAAGAGCATAAGGCAAGTGTCCCTCATGGCTCTTGGAGAGGAGAGCAGTGATGAATCTTCAAGCTCCTCAAACGTGGCTTCATCATCTTTGGATGATGAAGAGGTAACTTCTCCCGAGCTTGAAAAATGTTATAGAGCAATTGCATGCTTAACTAATATGTTGAAAAAGTCAAAGAATAAGGTTAAGGCATTGCAATTAGAAATTGATCAATTGAAAACTTTTAGGGATGATAACATTGATGATTTGCATGTTGAACTATTAGAAGATGAAATTAAATCATTGAAACTTGAAATTGAAAACTTGAAGTCCTCTAAGGTTGAGGAAGTCAATGATTTGCATGATGAGTTACTAGTAGAGGAAAACCAATCATTGAAGAGTGAAGTTGAGAAGCTCAAGAATATTCTTGGAAAATTCTCAACTAGCTCTAAGACCCTAGATATGATCCTAAATGCCCAAAGGGCGGTTTACAATAGGGCCGGTATTGGTTATCGTCCTAAGGAACCGTCATTTGTGTCTCTCATGTCTAGGACTGATATGAGACAATCTAGGACACCCAAAATCCAAAAGAAAATGGTCAAGGCATGGGTGCCTAAGACATGTTTAGTTGATGCCTTAGGTCCCAAGGTTTGGGTACCTAAAACTTCTATTTTTCAAATTGTGTAGGTTATGATTGAGGGGGAGCATCTATCAACTTGGTTTGTTGATAGTGGATGCTCCAAACACATGACTGGGGATAGATCATTGTTTACCACACTTCACAAGAAAAATAGAGGTAATGTATCATTTGGTAACAATGGTAGTCTTAAGGTCATAGGAATAGGAGACATTCAAATATCCGAATGTCTTAGAATCTCAAATGTCCTTCTAGTCAAGGGGATGAAATTTAATCTCCTAAGTGTCAGTCAATTGTGTGACACGGGTTACACATTTGATTTCCAACCAAGTCAATGTCTAGTTAGACAAAATGACACCTTGGACACGGTACTAGTAGGAGCAAGAGTAGACAATATTTATCCAGTTTCATTTAAAAGTGCTACTAATGCTTTTACTAAGTGTTTCATGTCTAAAGAAGAAGAGTTCACCCTTTGGCACCGGAGACTAGCACATGTTAACATGAAGAACATCCGAAAGTTGGCCAACAAGGGACTAGTCCGAGGCTTACCAAGCATCAAGTATAAAAAAGATAAATTATGTGATGCATGTCAAATGGGTAAGCAAACAAAATCTGCACATAAAGGTAAAAGCGCTGTAAGTACATCTACCGCTTTAGATTTACTTCACATGGATCTTTTTGATTGTAGTACCACCATATCATTGAATGGAAGTAGGTATTGCTTTGTTATCATTGATGATTTCACTAGATACACATGGACCTACTTTTTGAAATATAAGGACCAAACCTTAGATGTTTTTATTTCTTTTTATAGAAGAGTTGAAAATGAAAAATCATCAACCATTAAGACAATTAGAAGTGATCATGGAGGTGAATTTCAAAATCAAAGGTTTTTAGAATTTTGTCAAGATAGAGGTTATATGCATGAGTTCTCTACTCTAGAACACCACAACAAAATGGTGTTGTAGAGAGGAAGAACCGTGTACTTCAAGAGGCTGCACGAAGCATGCTTCATGAGTACTCACTCCCGAGTTACTTATGGGCTGAAGCTGTAAATACAGCTTGCTATGTGCAAAATCGAGTCCTCATCCATAGGTTTATAGGAACGACTCCCCATGAACTTTGGTTTGGGAAACCACCTACGGTTAGACACCTTCGGGTGTTTGGTTGTAAGGTGTTCATTCTAAACACCAAGGATCACCTTGGAAAGTTCACGGCAAAGGCTGATGAAGGGATACTAGTCGGGTACTCCCTCGTTAGCAAAGCCTATCGAGTCTACAACAAGAAGTCTAGAATGGTTGAAGAATCTTCTGACGTTGTCTTTGAAGAAATTCCAAAAGTCAATGGTCAACTAGAAGATAAAGTCCAATTTGAACTTAGGAGACTGAGTTTGAATGACACCCCAAGTGTTGTTGATGGTAATGAATCCGATGACGGTGAGCCTAGACAATCCATAGATCAGCCGGATCCTGAGGCTGACCTTGTGTCTGGTGAACCTATTCAAGAAGCACCACCAACACCAAGGCAAACTATAGTAGCCTCTAGTCATCCCCAAGATCAGATTGTTGGAGACATCCATCATGGGGTTAGGACTAGATCATTCTTCCGGAATGAGGCTAATGAAGTTGCCCTAATTTCTGAAATTGAACCTAGGAAAATTGATGAAGCATTAGATGATCCCGATTGGATTATTACAATGTAAGATGAACTAGGTTAATTTGAAAGAAGTCAAGTTTGGGACTTAGTCCCTAGACCCAAGAAGACCACCGTTATTGGAACCAAATGGGTCTTCAAGAACAAATTGAACCATAAGAGAGAAATCATTAGAAACAAGGTACGCTTAGTAGCCAAGGGCTATAGTCAAGTTGAAGGCCTTGATTATGATGAGACCTATGCTCCCGTGGCACGATTAGAGTCCATCCGATTAATGCTTGCATTTGCAGCACATCGTGGCTTCAAATTATATCAAATGGATGTCAAATCGGCCTTTCTAAATGGTTTGATTAAAGAAGAGGTCTATGTCGAACAACCTCCGGGGTTTGAGAGTACCGAATTCCCAAACCATGTGTTCAAGCTCAAAAAGGCACTCTATGGTCTTAAACAAGCACCCCGGGCTTAGTATGAGCGGTTGTCGACATTCTTGATTGAAAAGGGCTTCGTTAGAGGCCAAATAGACTCTACACTATTTCTACGTAGAGATAGTGACAACATATTTGTAGCCCAAGTGTATGTCGATGACATAATTTGTGGCTCAAACAATAAGGGCTATTTAAGTGAATTCATTGGACACATGGAGAGTGAGTTTGAAATGAGTCTAGTGGGAGAGTTGACTTTCTTCCTTGGACTCGAAATCAAGCAAACTCGCGATGGTATTCATGTGCATAAATCCAAGTATACACAAGAAATGCTTCGAAAATTTAACATTAGTGATTCAAAAGAGGTAACCACTCCCATGGCTACAAACACAAGATTAGATAATGATGAGAGTGATAAACCCGTTGATTTAACTCAATATCGTAGCATGATAGGTAATTTGCTATACCTCACAGATAGTCGACCGGACATCCTATTTGCTGTGGGTATGTGCGCTAGGTATCAAGTTTGTGCCAAGGAATCTCATCTTATTGTTGTTAAGCGAATTTTGAGATATCTCAAGGGCACAATTGGTGTAGGTCTTTGGTACCCCCGTACCGAATCTTTTGATTTGATTGGCTATACGGATTCCGACTACGCTGGATGTAAGTTAGATCGGAAAAGCACTAGTGGGGGTTGCCAATTCTTAGGTTCGTCCTTAGTGAGTTGGTCGAGTCGGAAGCAACATTGTGTTGCTCTTTCCACTACCGAGGCAGAATATATCGTCATGGGAGAGAGTGTATCGCAATTGCTGTGGATGATTCATACCTTCATTAGCACAATTAACCTAACCAAGAATCCAATCCATCATTCTAGGACCAAACACATTGAAGTAAGACACCACTTCATTAGGGATCATGTAGCTAGAGGAGACATTGTACTCTCTCATGTAGAGTCCAAGTCAAACCTAGCTGACATTTTCACTAAACCACTTCCCGAAAATGAATTTAGTTTCCTAAGACGGGAGTTGGGAATGTGTCGAGCTTCATGAATTTCAAAATGCTTTAAAACCCTTCATGATTATTCCGAAATTGTTGGGAAACAATTGGGTAACTTTGGGGGCATTTCACACAAACTATAAGGTTTAACAAAATATTTTTGTTTGCTAGATATTGGGTGAGATGCTAGGATCAACTCAATTTCTCGAAATGTCATTGCATCCCTTGAGAAATTAAGTTGACGAGATAATAATCACTTCGGTGACCAAGTATGGGGAAAACCAATGCATAACACATGTGTATTTGGCTCCATGATCATACTTGGACATTCCAATCAAGGAAACTTGATTGGAAACCTGAATTTGATACAAACTTAATTGAAATTGCTTGAATGATTGTTGATTGAGTTTGATTCCATTTGGATGGGTCAAACCTATAAGGACCCTTGATCTTTGTTCAGGGATCAATTTTAGTCAAAAGATCATGTCCAAGTTCGATAAACTTCATCAGATCTCGTGGGAAAAATTTTGAAAATCTAAAACTGAATGTTTCAGATCATATCAGGGAATATCAGGAACCCTGATCGGTCACCGGACCGATCAGGCCTTATCCTCTGACGATCGGTCCATTGACCGATCAAAGCGGCATCAGTGACTCTCCGAAATTTGACCAAGTGTACTGAGCTAGCTTGGATCGGTCCCCGGACCGATCTGGCACCCTTTAGTGATCGGTCTACAGACTGATCAGGGAGCTCAAAGGTTTCTCTCCAGACTCTACTGTTCGTGTCCTGATCGGACAGCCGACAGATCAGGAGCGCGTCTGATCGGTCATCCGACCGATCAGGACCAGGTCAGTCCGATCAGGCTATAGCCTGATCGGTCTGAGCGCTATCAGATCGAACGGTGATCCGTTCAATCGCATTAAATTCTGGTTGGTGGACCGATCCACCAACCGATTAACTTCGCGAAAACATACCATTGCCGAACCCTAGCGCCGAAAAACCTCCCACTTGCGCTTTTTCATCGAGCGAGGGTGTCCTTGCGTCTCCCTCCTTCTCGTACGAGTTCGTGCGAAGGTCTCTGAGGCGTCCCCTGTTCTCTGCGAGTCTTCTGCGGTTCTGTCTTGCGCCGAGGCTTCTCCTGCGCAAGCCTCTTACTCTCGACCTCAAGAACTCTACTAATGGCACCAAAAAAATCTTCTAAAGGGAAGGATACTGTTGAGGGCAGTTCAAGGGGGAAAGCCCCTGCTACATCTGGGCCCTCCAGAAGGCCACAACCTTCTTCTAGCTCCCGGTTCCCGAATGCGGCCTGTGAACAGGCCTTCCAAGCAAGGACCTTCAAACTGTTACCCTGCCGATCCATAGATATCCCTTTTCTGACTGAACATTGTCCGTCGGTTATGGACATTGTCACCTTCTACAACTTGGGTTTTCTTCTTTCCTTGGAACGGACCATCAATTACGACCTAGTCTCAGAATTCTACAACAATCTACAGCAAAGTCCTCAGGGGGGCTTCGAGTTCACCACTCGAGTCGGCAAGATGAATCTTGATTTTTCTTATGAGATCTTGGCAGAGTACTTGGGTGGTTGACGATCACCGAATCTTTATTCGTTCTACCCTGAACTTCCTGATCCTCTGCTAGCCCCATTTGCCGATGTTACTCCTGACTCCATCTATCAGCACTTTTTCGGTCATCCTTGCCCAGCCGGTCTTGATGAATTAGGTCCAGATTTCCCTACTTTTACAGTCCTACGACTTGCTCCAGTTGACTATGTCCTTTTCAAGATAATCACAAATTGCATCTTACCCATCACTTTAAAGCCTTTGACTGAGATCCGACCCTATCACTGCCTTATGCTCTCGGCATGCATCGCCAGATGGACTTCGACATCATGGAAAGCATTTTCCAGTCCATCCTATCATATCGTGAGCCGAGTCGTCGCACGGTCTACATGCCTTTTGGTCATATCATCACTGACTGGCTTATGTCAGTTGGTGTTGATGTCACCAAAGGTAGGACCGTGCCCATGGTCAAACAAGATTGTCGCCTGGGTCAACGCACTTTTGCCAAGTCTGGCATTATTATTCGAGAGCGCGATGGGGCCTTGGTGTGGAAGGATGGGCGAGGTCTTGGTGAATTACCTGGCGGAGCACCACACTTTCAGGCACCACCTGATGTTGCTGCGCCTCATGAGGTCCATGCTGCTGGCGATTACTACGATGAGCTCGAGCCAGATTTGCGCTGGCAGATTTCAGAGCTCGAGTGGACCATCTAGCAGGATCTTAACTTACGAGAGCTTCATCGAGAGGAGATCCGCTCGGAGTTCAGGTCATTCGATCGTCGATTGACCGGCGTAGAGTCTACTGTTTCTGGGGTCCAGGCATTACAGCAGACGTGGTACGGAGAGTGCCGCCGCCATACATTTCCAGGGGATGCTCCTTCGGGCAGCGCTGCACCGGGATCTACTGATGCCACGATGGATGACCTCATGCGCGATGACGACCCTCCCACTGACGCTTGAGCTTGGATATCCGCTGTCTTTTCATAATCTGAATATTTGACTGTGATAGTTTCGGGTTGTATGCCCTATGACTTGCTTGTTGTGGTCGTGTGCCACACGTATTTTGATGCATATGTCTTGCATTCTGGATATTTTTATGACTTAGATTTTCTGACTTTGATGCATGTCTATTTTCGTTTAGTATGCTTATTGATGATGCTATGAGTACTATTTACATATTTGATCCTCATGCTTATGATGTCATGCTCATATGATACATATGTTTGCTTTGCCTTGCTTATATCTTACTGTCATATGTATTCATATGATTATCTAATATCAATCAAATTGGTGTTTAATTGGGATACCCCTAGGGTTGAGGGGGAGTATGGTTTAATCATAACAGCCCTTCTAGACCCCTTTTCGGTGTTCGACAAAGGGGGAGAAAGTGTGGATTGGTTAAGTTTAGGATGATCATATTGTAGGGGGAGGATCTGGATTCCCCTATGATTCTAAAGTTAAAAAATATTAATTGAGATCCCTAAACTTAAAATCGGATTGTCAAACAACAAAAAGGTGGAGATTGTTGATGCAGTCTTGCTCTGATTGTTGTTTTGGTGTCAACATCGATTTTAGTTTAGGTGGATGATCATTGATTATGATTAAGTCCTGATCGGGGATCAGGCATGGCATGGATTATGATTAAGTCCTGATCGGGGATCAGGCATGACATTGATTATGATTAAGTCCTGATCGGGGATCAGACATGGTATGGAAAATCCTAACCTGGATGGTTAGGTGTTGGAAATCTTAGCTTGGAGGGCTAGGTGTGTGAAAAGTCCTAATTCGGAAGAGGTGGGTGAAAAGTCCTAGCTTGGAGGGCTAGGTGAAAAGTCCTAGCTTGGAGGGCTAGGTGAAAAGTCCTACCTTGGAAGGGTAGGTGCAAATTCCCATCTTGGAGAATTAGGTGAAAAAGTCCTGGCTTGGAGGGTCAGGTCCTAACATGCAGGGCTAGGTTTGGAAAAGTCCTAATTCGGAAGGGTTGGGTGAAAAGTCCTAGCTTGGAGGGCTTGGTGAAAAGTCCTAGCTTGGAGGGCTAGGTGAAAAGTCCTAACTTGGAGGGTTAGGTGCAAATTCCTAACTTGGAGAGTTAGGTGAAAAATCCTTAGCTTGGAGGGCTAAGGTGGATGAAAACTTAGCTTGGAGGGCTAAGTTTGAGTCCCTGGATCGGTCTGGTGATCGATCAGGGATTCTGGCACACTGCTCCTTCGTGGATCGGTCTGGTGACCGATCTAACTATGACTGATCGGTCTGGTGACCGATCAGGGAGGACACAGTGAGGTTGGGAACCTACTGTGCTGCTCCTGATCGATCTGGTGACCGATCAGGGAGTATGTGTTTCACCCATTGACTGGCTCCTGATCGGTCTGGTGACCGATCAGGGAGCGAGCAGTGAGGTTGAGTTCCCTTGCCGAACTGCTCCTGATCGGTCTGATAACCGATCAGGATCACTGTGCAGATCGTTCTGGTGAACGATCTAGCTTCGCGGGTTCCTCACTAAAATCGATCAGGATGGTGCCTGATCGGTCTGGTGATGATCTGATCGGACTAATGACCGATCAGGAGACCCCCTGATCGGTCAGTTGATCGATCAAAAGGCTTAGGCTGAGAAACTCAGAAATCGCCCGATATAAGGGTGGATCGGTCCGGTGATCGATCCACGTCCTGGGATCGGTCTGGTGATCGGTCCAGGAGAATCTCAAAGAAATCACGATTTCTAATTGAGCGTTGGGGATCGATCAGGACGGAGCCTGATCAGTCTGGTGACCGATCAGGAGACTCTCTGATCGGTCCGGTGACCGATCACTTTAATTCAAATTGCACTGTCAGACGCTCTGATCGCGTCTGAACATATCTGATTCGCTGCTGTTTGCCACTGATATTTGATTTACTGGTTGATTCACTGCTCTAACAGTCTGATTAAGCTGCAGGTGACAGGGGAGGATTCAAACACTCAAGGAGGGTCAATGAAGAGCTTTCCTTGGAGCAGGTTTGTCCGTTTTTCCATCTCAGGTTACAACGGCCGAGCTGCAGACTAGAGCTGAGACTAGGGCTTGGCTGAGGGAAGCTCAGGGAGTCCAGGGATAGCTCAGTGGTAGCTGGCGTTGGCAGATGTGTAGCTGGGAGCTGCAGGGATGGTGTCATCTGAGGCTTGGCGGAGAAACAAAAGGGAGAAGACTTCGGATGAAAAAAAATAGTGAAGTGTTCGACAGTTTCAGAGTTGAGCTTGCTGAAGTTCTTGCTGCGCCTTGTGTTTCTCCACTACAAGCTGGCTGTGTTCTTGAAGTTTTCATCACTTTGAGCAAGCGATCGAGAAGCAATCATTCATTACTTGAGCGCTTGAAGGAGAGAACAAGGAGCTTAGAGTCCGACAGTGGGAAGACACGAAGAAGGGTTCTTGCGTGAGATCGCCACTGGGTGGAGCTCAGGGAAGCTTGCTGTGTTCTTGTCCTTGCTAATTGTTTGAGTAAGATCCTTTTTGTTGTTTCTTTGTGCTTAAACTTTATCTGTGATTGAAACATTGTGGAGAGGTTTCTCCACCGAGAAGGAGGTTGCGTTATATCCGGTGAACATCGGGGCTTGATCTGCCGACGATCAAGGGATCACCCACCTTAAGGGCACGCCAAGGAGTAGGGGCAAGTTATCCCCGAACCTTGTAAACCCTCTTGTTAGCGATCTTGGTAGTTGTCTCTGTTTGCCTTCATTTCTGCTCTCATTTACTGCACTGCTTCATTTTCCCTTTGTCTCTTCCGCTGTGCTACTGATAAGTTGAGTGCAGGAAACTTGTTAAGTGTGAGGCAAAAGTGATTGGCTATATTCACCCCCCCCCCCCTCTCTAACCATCTCGTTTCCAACAGTTACCAGGAGCAGTCCCTGATCAGGAGTTGCCCGCTGATACTGAAGATTATGATGAGTGGGCTCCTGATCTACGCTGGCAGGTTGCGGAGTTAGAGCAGTTGATGCAGCGCGAGCTACGTATTTCCGGCCTCTAGCACCAGGAGGTCAACTCAGAGTTTCAGTCTTTCGATCGTCGTCTCGATGCTCTAGCATTGGATGTCTCTGAGATCAGCTCACGACAGGACACATGGTATAAGGAGTGGTATCATTATACATTTCCTGGTGGTGCGTCCCCCAGCAACCCTTCACCAGGGGATGTTATATATATTGCTGACTCTTCAGACGATGACCACGAGGGGGATTGATGACATTGACTATTATGATGTGTGTCATATTTGATTGTGCTCCATTCTTTTGAGGTGTTCTGACTTTGATGCGATATAATGCATCTGATATTTTGCATATATGTCATATTTACCTTATCATGCTTAAGATGTTGGCTTATATATGTTTACATGATTATTATCTGTCTATATGCCTCATTCTATATTGCTATGTTCATGCTTATGATGTCATATGATACATATGCCTGTTCTGCCATGTCCTATATTTGTCATATGTGTTCATATGCGTTTCAAAAATCAATCATATTTTTGTTGTTTTGGGATACCCCTAGGGTTGAGGGGGAGTATGGTTAAAGTTAACAGCCCCTTTAGACCCTTTTTCAATGTTCGACGAAGGGGGAGAGTGTGGTTGGTTAAGTTTAGGATGATTATGTTGTAGGGGGAGGATCCTGATTCCCCTATGATTCTGAATTTGAGAAAATTGATTGAGAATCCCTAAACTTAAAATCGGGTTGTCAAACAACAAGAAGGGGGAGATTGTTGATGCAGTCTGACACTGATTGTTATTTTGGTGTTGACATCGATTTTAGTTTAGGTTGATGATTATGATTATGGTTAAGTCCTAATCGGGGATTAGGCATGGTATGGAAAATCCTAGCTTGGAGGGCTAGGTGTTGGAAAATCCTAACCTGGAGGGTTAGGTGTGAAAAATCCTAGCTTGGAGGGCTAGGTGTTGAAAAGTCCTAATTCGGAAGGGTTGGGTGAAAATTCCTAGCTTGGAGGGCTAGGTGAAAAGTCCTAACTTGGAGGGTTATGTGCAAATTCTCAACTTGGAGGGTTAGGTAAAAAAGTCCTGGCTTGGAGGGTCATGTCCTAGCTTGGAGGGCTAGGTCTGGAAAAGCCTAATTCGGAAGGGTTGGGTGAAAAGTCCTAGCTTGGAGGGCTAGGTGAAAAGTCATAACTTGGAGGGTTAGGTGCAAATTCCCAACTTGGAGGGGTTAGCTGAATAATCCTTAGCTTGGAGGGCTAAGGTGGATGAAAACCTAGCTTAAAGGGCTAGGTTTGAGTCCCTGGATCGGTTTGGTGACTGATCAGGGAAGTTGGCACGCTGCTCCTTCGTGGATCGGTCCGGTGACCGATCCAGCAATGACTGATCAGTCTGGTGACCAATCAGAGAGCACACAGTGAGGTTGGGAACCTACTGCTTGGTTCCTGATCGGTCCGTTGACCGATCAGGGAGCAGGCAGCTTCCTCACTGCCTTGTTTCTGATCGGTCGGGTGACCGATCAGGAAGCAATCAGTGAGTTGAGTTCCCCCGCTGATCAGCTCATGATCGGTCTGGTGACCGATCAGGATCACTGCTCAGACCATTCTGGAGAACGATCAGGAGTCGGGGACTCCGTCTTATAACTGATCAGGTTGGAGCCTGATCGGTCAGGGAGACACCTGATCGGTCTGGTGACCGATCAGGCGTGTGTCATCGCGAAAGTTGGGAGTCCCATCAAAGCGGTGGATCGGTCTGGTGACCGACCCATGAGCCCTAGATCGGTCCAGTGACCGATCACTTTAATTCAAATTGCACTGTTAGACGCTCTGATCGCGTCTGACCGTATCCAATTCTCTGCATTTGATCTCTGATATTTGATTTACTGAGTGATATGATGTTCTAATGTTCTGATCAAGCTGCAGGTGATAGGGAAGGATTCAAACACTCAAGGGGAAGTCAATGGAGGCCTTTCCTTGGAGCAGGTTTGTCTGTTTTCTTTCTCAGGTTACAACGGGCGCTGGCGCTGGCTGGAGCTACTGTCTGAGGCTGGTCTGAGGGAAGCTCAGGGAGTCCAGAACAGCTCAGTGGTGGCTGGTGGTTACAGGTGAGCAGCTGGAGGCTGCAGTGAGATGGCGTCACCTGGGTTCAGTGGAGAAACAAAAGGAACGAGGAAGAGCAGAGGGAAGTATCGCAAGTTTGAGGAGTGATCTCTGGCTTGAGCTCTTGCTACGTTCTTGCTTTCTCCAAATCTTGCTTGTGTGTTCTGAAGCTCCATCTTCTCTTGAGCAAGCTACTACAATCTTGAAGCGACCATCCCTTGCTTGAGCACTTGGAGGAAGGAACAAGAGGCTTTGAGTCCAACAGCGAGAAGACACGAAGAGAGGGTTCTTGCGTGAGATCGTCGCTGGGTGGAGCTCGAAAGAAGCTTGCTGTGTTCTTATCTTTGCTAAGTGCTAAGTAAGATCTTTCTTGTGTTTCATTATGCTTAAAACTATATCTTTGATTGAAACGCTGTGGAGAGGTTACTCCACCGAGAAGGAGGTTGCTTTCTATCCGGTGTTCACCGGGGCTTGATCTGCCGATGATCAAGGGATCGCCCACCTTAAGGGCACGCCAAGGAGTAGGGGCAAGTTATCCCCGAACCTTGTAAATCCTCTTGTTAGCGTTCTTGTGTTTGCTCATAGTTTATGGTTTAGTTTTCTGCATATACTCTGTTTATTGTGCTTCCGCTGTGCTACTTACGATTGAAGTGCAGAAAATTGAAAAGCGTCTAGTCCAAGTGATTGGCTATATTCACCCCCCCCCCCTCTCTAACCATCCGAGTTCCAACACTATGGAGGGATATTGTCTGCAGATACGACATCCCCCATAAGTTGGTGTTGGACAATGGAAGGCAGTTTGCCAGGTGCAAACTCAAGGAATGGTGCGAGGGGCTAGGCATTCGCCAAGCCTCCACATCAGTCGTGTACCTTCAGGGCAATGGACAAGCTGAGGTCATTAACCAGGAAATTCTCGGGGACCCAAGATAAAACTAGATCACGTCGGAGGCAGTTGGGTCGAGGAGCTCCCTGGTATCTTGTGGTCCTTCCGTACCGCTCCACAAGAAAGAATAGGCCAGAGCCCTTTCCAGCTGGTGTATGGAGTCAAGACCATGATTCTGATGGAGGTAGGTGAAGAGTCCGTTCGACAGCAGCACTATAACAAGGAGGACATTGATCAAGAGCGGCTGATCGACCTAGATCTCGTGTCAAAGGTCCAGGATAAAGCAGCAGCCAGGCTGGAAGCATACCGACGACGTATGCTACAAGCTTACAATCGCCGGGTAATCGCCCGTAGCTTTGAAGTCGGAGACAAGGTTTGGAAGAGGATCAAACCAGTCGACAACCCGGGGAAGCTGGAGCCTCAGTGGGGCTGACCATAAAGCTCACAGGAGGCAGCTACTATCTGGAGGATGACAAAGGCAAGGGGCTGGAGAGGCCATAACATTCTAATCATCTCCGACCTTATCGTACTCGGTGAGATGTTGAGTTGCTTGTATAAAACTTGTATTTCTGTTGGCACTACCCTGCAGTTCAATAAATAAAGGAACAAATGAAATATTACTCGAAGAACACCGAATACATGCCTGCTAAAACCCTACTACCTCGCGGTGCTATGGATGCCCGAGGTGAGTAGGCTTGGTCCGGGTGCTTCGGATACTCGACCAAGAGCTGTAAAACCATACTACCTCACGGTGCTGCGGATGCCCAAGGTGAGTAGGCTTGGTCCGAGTGCTGCGGATGCCAGACCAAGAGCTATTAAAACCTACTACCTTGCGGTGCTACGGATGCCCGAGGTGAGTAGGCTTGGTCTAGGTTCTACGGATGCCCAACCAAGAGCTGTTAAACCCTACTACCTCACGGTGTTGTGGATGCCCGAGGTGAGTAGGCTTGGTCTGGGTGTTGCGGATGCCCGACCAAGAGCTGTTAAACCCTACTACCTCGCGATGTTATGGATGCCTGAGGTGAGTAGGCTTAGTCTGGGTGTTGTGGATGTCTAATCAAGAGCTGTTAAAACCCTACTACCTCGTGGTGCTGCGGATGCCCAAGGTGAGTAGGCTTGGTCTGGGGGTTGCGGATGCCTGACAAAGAGCTGTTAAAACCCTACTACCTCGCAGTGCTGCGGATGCCTGAGGTGAGTTGGCTTGGTCTGGGTGCTGCAGATGCCCGACGAAGAGCTGTTAAAACCCTACTACCTCGCGGTGCTGCGAATGCACAACCCAGAGCTCTTAAAACCCTACTACCTCGCGGTGTTGTGGATGTCCGAGGTGAGTAGGCTTGGTCTGGGTGCTGCGGATGCCCGACCAAGAGATATTAAAACCCTACTACCTCATGGTGCTGCAGATGTCCGAGGTGAGTAGGCTTGGTCTGGGTACTACGAATGCATGATCATGAGCTGTTAAAACCCTTCTACCTCGCGGTGCTGCGGATGCCCGAGGTGAGTGGGCTTAGTCTGGATGTTGCGGATGCCCGACCAAGAGCTGTTAAAACCCTACTACCTCGCGGTGATGCGGATGCCCGAGGTGAGTAGGCTTGGTCTCGGTGCTGCGGAAGCCCAACCAAGAGTTGTTAAAACCCTACTACCTCGTGGTGCTGCAGATGCCCGAGATGAGTAGGCTTGGTTCGAGTGCTGCGGATATCCGACCAAGAGCTGGCTAGTGGAACTCGACGGAGTCATTTCCTTATGGTTGTCCGGCGAGGACTTGTATTGATAGGCAGCCGCCTGTCACCACTGAGCTGTGGGGTTCTCGACAAGGGCGGAGCCACCCTTGGGTAGGGTGGGCTCCAGCCCCGCTCACATTAATTTATATATATATATATATAGATATATATATATATATATATATATATAACTCATGGGGCCCAATTTTCCTGGTGTCTGTTACAGTGTTGCCCTACCCACTTTCTGCCTTCTGTTGAAGACCAATATTTTCTGCCGCCTGCCACAAATATCTTTTGCCATCTGCCAACAGCTTCCCCCACCTACCAAAATTTTCTGCAGCCAACAACAAAGCTTTTGCCGCCTTTCAAGCTTCTGTCGGCTGCTAAAATTTTCAAAGTTTCTGGCTTCTGCCGCTTGCCAAAATTTTAAAAGCCTGCCAAAAGCTTCTGCCTAAACCCTTTCAAAGCTTCTACCGCCTACAAAAATTTTCTACAGCGAACAGCAAAATCGGCAACCAATATTTTATTATGAAATTTTGATTATTTTATTTTTTTTCTCTTCCGTGGAATAAACAAATCTATTCATATTTAGGATGAATTTCTTAGATCGATTCGTATTTGAGATGAATTTTTTTTATCTCCAATTTCTCTATTTCTTAAAAACTTTTATAATATTTTTTATTTATATATTTCATATTTATGTCATGTACAGGCGATCGACGATGACTTAACGAGTATAGCCGCGACATATTTTCTCTCGAAGAACACACGATATCTATGCATCCATCGCCGCAGGTTTATTTTTTTTAATTTTGTACGAGTCAACTACAATTATTTTCTTCTGATAAATTGATTAAATTTATTAACAAGATTATTAATTAATTTGGTTATTTTTATTTATATAATTGGTTACTTTTTTATTGTTTGTTTGATATTAATAAGTATGACTTCACATGCATCATACTATATTAGATTAGTCAATAAAAAAATATTTCTTCATTATTGGATATGATAATTTTTGTATCTATTCATTTTAATACAGGAAATGAAGAAAAGAAAAACTATCAATTCTTTTTTTAAACCAAAAGATCAAACATCGATAAGTCAAGGGCATTCTCCATCCAATATTGATATATCAAATTCTAGTGATCAACAACCAAACAAATCTCCTATAATGGAGATTGATGTTAGTTCTCTTGAACCTGATCCGACATTACGCACTCCAATATGAAAATATCCTGTTAATCAAAGGGATGAAATTGTTAGGACCGATAGACGAGCTAGAGGGGGGTGATTAGCTCCGATTTGCTTGTAGATGATTTGTCGCGGCGGAAGACTTCAAGCAATGCTAACACTTGGATTTTACATGGTATCCACCCCGGCCGGGTGACTAATCCAAGGATCCACTCTCCTCACTCTCTCATACACTATGAAAGATCTCCTTCTTGAGGTGGAGAAATCTCTTACAAGCTTTCACAAAGATACAACAAGAACAAAGCATATACAAAATGAAATCTTACAAGATTTACAATAATAAGCTCACACTTTGCTTTCCTTGCTATCTTCAAGCTTGTGAAGGCCTCTAGAACTTTGGAAGTGCAGCAACACTAAGCCCCAAAGTTTCTCTTGAGATGGCGTGGAAGAAGGAAGAAGAGAGATCTGCTTCAAACCTGAGTGAAAACCTTTATACCCGACGCCTAGGGTTTCTGAATCGATTACCCAATCGATTACCACGTCAGATTCTACCGTTCAACGGCTAGTTTTCGAACCGTAATCGATTACCCAATCGATTATGAGTGTCCTGAATCGATTACCCAATTGATTCAGAGCCTCTCTGTTCTCTCGCGCAACCTTTGGTGATCGATCACCCTAATCGATCGCCGAACCCCTTAATCGATTACCCAATCGATTAAGGGAAGGCTGAATCAATTACCCAATCGATTCAGTCACCTTCTGTCCTCTCGCGCAAACTGCCCTAATCGATCCACTGATCGATTCACCCAATCGATTACTCAATCGATTGAATCCAACCGAACTTGTGCTCACAAGTCTAGGGTTCCCTACCAAGTGTCCAGTCAACCTCTTTGACCAACTAGGATTTCTTCTGCCTAGTTCCCAACTAAAACTTAACCTGATTCCCCACCAGGTTCGCCTAACCCTCGAGTTAGGTCTAGTCTCTCGGTAGACTTCCACCTTGCCAGCATGCGATCTCCCCGATCCATTTGGACTTCACCTAGTCCCACTAGGTCTTATCCGATGCCAGCGTGCGATCTCCCCGATCCACCTGGACTTCACCTAGTCCCACTAGGTGTGCCTAGTCCCACTAGGTCTTATCCGTTGCCAGCGTGCGATCTCCCCAATCCACCTGGACTTCACCTAGTCCCACTAGGTCTTATCCGTTGCCAGCATGCGATCTCCCCGATCCACCTGAACTTTACCTAGTCCCACTAGGTGTGTCAGTCAAGCCTGACCCGCTTGACATCATACGATATACAAACATCATATGACATTTAAACATCATTATCAAACATCAAAAATCCAACCCCAAGCTTAACAAGCTTACCAGACCTAAGCTCACCCGAGCTTAGTCAAACTAGGTCAACCCTGACCTAACCAGGATTGCACCAACAGAAATTAGATGAGCTTATATTAAGATGGAGTCATATCAACCACATTCAGAATGAATATCTACCGACCAAATTTGGAAGTCAAAATAGACGATTCCAAAGTCATTGGTTTAAGATATTTTCTTGGTTAGAATACTCTCCTTCGAAAGATGCTGTATTTTGTTTTCCATGCTTCTTGTTTGATCATAAGCATCCTCCTCACAATCCTGCATTTATGACGGATGGATTCAAATATTGGAAGCGAGTTAATGATGGTGATAGAGATGAAAAACAAAAGAACAGATTGAGGCTTACAACAACTATAAAAAGTATTAGATGACCCACTTTTCAAGCATGCACATTTAGAGGGCATGATGAATCTCCATTGTCTAATAATCACGACAATTTTATCGAGATGATACAATTTATGGGGAAAATAAATGAGAATATTGGGGATATCGTCTTAGAGAAAGCTCCAAAAAAATACAAAGTATACTTCACCAGATATTCAGAAAGATATCTTGAATATTCTTGCCAATCAAGTGAGAACCAATATTTGTAAAGAAATTGGGGATGCAAAATTTTGTATTTTAGTTGATGAAGCAAGAGATACATCTAACAAGGAGCAGATGGCTATTGTATTAAGATTTGTGGATATTGATGGTTTTTTACGAGAGTGGTTCTTTGTCATTGTACATGTGACTGATACAACTGTTGTAACACTTTAAAAAGAAATATCTGATACTCTTGGTCATTATGACTTGCATATCCACAATATACGGGGACAAGGATATGATGGTGCTAGCAATATGCGTGGTTGTTGGAATGGATTACAAGCTCTTTTCTTGAAAAATTGTTCATGTGCGTATTATGTACATTGTTTCGCTCATCAACTTCAATTAGCAATAACTGTAGCTGCTGAAAAAGAGGTATCCATTTGGTTATTTTTTCAAAATTGAATTCCATTTGTAATCTCTTTAACGCATCTCCTAAACGCCAAGCTGAGTTACTTTCTGCTCAAAGAGTTAAAGTTGCACATATGATAACTATTAGTGAACGTGATACTGGTAGAGGATGCAATCAAATTGGAAATTTATTACGACCTGGAAAGACTCGGTGGAGTTCTAATTTTGACTCAATTTGTAACATGATTGATATGTAGAACTCTGTGATTACTGTGTTAGAAAACATAGTGCATAATGGGTCCTCTTCTAACTCCATCCGCAGTGAAGCTAGTGGTTTGTTGATTGCGATGAAGTCTTTTGATTTCATATTCATATTACACTTGATGTAAAAGATAATGGGGTTAACAAATCTGCTTTGTCGGGCATTGCAAGAGAAATCTCTAAACATTTTAAATGCAATGAACTCTGTTTCAACTACTAAAACTTTGCTTCATACTTTGACAGAAAAAGGTTTTGTTATTCTACTTAGTTATGTGAAAGAAGTTTGTGCTAAGTATGATATTGAGATACCTGATATGAAATCTCGTTATACATCTGCTACAGTCGTTCTTGTCAACAAAATGAATCAATCACAGTTGAGCATCATTATCAATTTGATGTATTTGTTGTTGCAATAGATTTTCAAATTGAAGAGCTTAATAGTAAATTCAAATATGAGACAGTCGAACTTCTTAAGCTTAGTTTGCTTTGGAACCTAAAGAAAAATTTAAACTTCCTAATGTTGATCACATCTATCGATTTGCTGATAAATTCTATCCTCTTGACTTCGACGCACAAGATTTGCATCACTTGAGAATGCAATTAGATCACTATAAGGTTGATGTTGTTGGTCATGAATGATTTCAAAATTTATCAACTATTTCTGAATTATGTCGAAGATTAGTTGAAACAAATAAATCAGGAACCTACCATTTGATTGATAGGTAATTTTTTTCTTATTTGTTATAGTTTATATATTATAACTATATCATTTGATTAATATATTTGTTTAATTGATAGGTTGATTCATCTTGTTTTAACTCTTCCCGCCCCTACAGCAACAACAGAACGAGCATTTTCAGCTATGAAACTTATTAAAACAACTCTTCATAATAAGATGGAAGAAGAGTTTTTAGCAGATTCTATGGTCATCTACATTGAACGGGAGTTGGTTGAAAATATTAATAATGATATAATCATTAATGAGTTTGATTCTAAGAAGAATCGAAGAGCGCAAATTCAATAATATTTTTCTATGATTTTGGATGTATTGAATATTGAATATTTTTATTTTATGTCTTCTACAAGTTAATATTCACATACTTTTTATGTTATTTATATTTTTAAATTAATTAAATTTTTATGTCTTCTATAAGTTAATATTCACATAGTAGCCCCATGTAATTTGAAAGTCTGGCTACACCCCTGGTTCTCGAGCTTAAGGACATCCTTCCTGCGATGGTAATCTCTTGGTCTGGGGCTAGAAACTAGGTGATCTCCCTTATGAAGGGTCGTGTGAATTCACAAGGAGACATCGTTCCAAAGAAGAAAGACTCTAAGGCTGCGTTTGGTAAGGGGTAATATAATCGAGTCTGTAATATAATCAAGTATGTAATGTAATGTAATGTAATCAAGATTATATTACTATGTTTGGTAATGAGTTGTATGTAATCTTTGATAACCATAGGCTGCGTTTGGTGAAGGATAATCCATCCTGTAATGTAATCAAAGATTAGCGGCTGACGACCGACGACCATGGTTGGCGACTACCATCGGTTGGTCGATGACTGACGACCACCGCCGGTCTGCCGTCGCCCGACGATCGCAGGCGGCTGGCCGGCGATCGGCGAACGACCGGCCGATCGGACGGCGATCGACGACCGACTGGAGACCGGCGACTGACCGGTGGGCCGCCGACCGGCGGTCGGCGACTAGCGATCGGCCGCCGCCCACCACCTGCCGGGTGACGACTGGCGGCCGGCCGGCGACCGGCGGGCCGCCGGCTGGCAGTCGGCGACTAGGGGTTGTCCGCCGCCCGAGCGACGACTGGTGGCCGACTGCCACCCGCCACCCGCCGTCGCCTGGGTGACGACTTTACAAGCTGTAATGTAATCGGATTACATCGTTTTAGTTTTATAATCAAGATTACAAATCTTGAGTCACTTTTGTAATTGAGATTCCATTACATTACAATTTTAAAATTATTTCAAACAAAGGAATCTAACTTGTAATGTAATCTTGATTACATTACAGGATGGATTACCCCTACCAAGCGCAACCTACATTACAGTTTTAAAACTGTACCAAACAAAATAATCAGTCTCGTAATGTAATCTAGATTATATTACAAAGTAGATTACCCTTTACCAAACGTAGCCTTAGTAGTTACACTTTCCAACAGCAAAGCAAAGTACAAGAATATACCGCTACTATAGCTCTTCCTTCGGGGTCGATGCTTGTCTCAACTAGGTCCTCCCGGCTTGCTCAACTTCACTTGGGGTCTCCCTCGGGGTTGCTTGCTCCTTAGACTGAATGATTGCTCTCCAGCATCCTTACTCCTCGAGTCAGGGAAGAACACTTGTTCTTCAGATCCCGTACACCTCATGTCGAGGACAAATAATGCATAAGGAGCAGAAAGGATAAGATACTCAAAACAGTAG
Source organism: Boesenbergia rotunda (assembly GCA_024364735.1). Classification (NCBI taxonomy): domain Eukaryota; kingdom Viridiplantae; phylum Streptophyta; class Magnoliopsida; order Zingiberales; family Zingiberaceae; genus Boesenbergia; species Boesenbergia rotunda. The sequence continues at coordinate 11,021 of JAGFNQ010010469.1, read as the reverse complement.
GCCAAGAAATGTTTTCATTACAGTCAAAATGATAACATTAGAAAAAATGAAGAAGTTACAAAAGACAAAAGACCAAAAGAAGGCAAGGTATAGGTCAGGGAAGAGCTTTATACTTCTTGCTCTTCAGGCGAAAGCACATCCCAAACCTGGCCGATGCTCAAGGTACTCAGATCTGCGTCTGATTTTAGCAGGTGGGCCTTCTTTAATTGGTTGATGGCACCATTAAAGTCTTGCTTCAGGCGCTTCAATACCTGCCCAGTCAAAAGGTCGCCGAACTCGTCAGACTGTAGAAATCTGGCCTTGAACTCTGCCTCTACCTTGGACAGTTGAGCCGCTTGTTCGGTCTGGTACTTTTGTAGTTCAGCTTCGACCTCCTTCTTGGCATACTTCAACTCAGCCACCTCCCAAGACAACCGATCCTGAGCCCCTAAGACTTCCTTGAGTTTCTGAGAGGTGGTTGAAGCCTTGTCCCTGGCTCAAGTGGCTTCCTCCTGGAGGTCAGACACATATGCGGCTGCCAGCTCTATTTCAGATACTAAGGCGGCCAGCTGGCGCTCTTGTTCTTTGGTACGATCCTCCAGAGTCTTCTTTGAGCATTCCAGGTGTTGGACGGTGGCAGACAACTCCTTCGCCTGGGTCCGGAGTTGCTCCCGCTCCTAGGCCAGCTTCTGCAGGTCATCGAAGAGGACCTGGTTCTTCTTCGATAGGGAGCGTTCTCGGAGGCGGTAACCATGCAGAGTCTCCTCAAAGACCAGCAAGGTGTCGAGGTAATGCTCTACCTTCACCCTTAGGGCCCTGCTGACCTCCAGCTGCAGGAGGCCTGCCTCATGGGCACGACCAGTCTCCGCTTTTAATTCCGCCACTCGCCGGAGGAGGTCTTCAGTAACCCCTCGCGAGTAGGGTTGTAAATGAATCAAGTCGCTCATGAACTATTCGGAGCTCGATTTGATAGAAGCTTGTTCGAGCTCGTTTAATAAAGCTCGTTAATATTAACGAACCAAACTCAAACTCAGTAGTATTCGGCTCGTTAGCTCGTGAACACGCTAGTTAATAAGCTCGTGAGCCAGTTTATAAAATATAAAATTAATATTTAACATTAAATATATAATTTTGACACTTTTACATTTAATAAATATAAAATATCCAATAAAGCTCATTTTTATGAATAAAATCATATATTTTAGTAAATATTTTATATTTTTTAGAATATATAATTTATTTTTTCAATAAATTGATGAATAATTTATATTTGATAAGTTCGTTTAGGGCTCGATTAGGCTCGAATATGCTCGCGAGCCATCACTATATTCGATAAATTAAGCTCGAGCTCGGCTCGATAATAAACGAACCAAACTCAAACTCTCAGGTATTTGGCTCGGCTCGGTTCGATTACAACCCTACTCGCGAGCACAACAGGCAGCTTATAGTGGCACAGTTAGAAGCGACCTGCAATATGGGAGAGTGATAATTAGAGCGTATAAAAAGAAAAGGAAAAAATAATAAGAGGAAAAAGTTAAAGGTAAATAGTGTGAGCAGAGACTGGTGTAGCATGCCCAGATACCTGGCCGACCCGACCAACCTCCTTAGTTGAGCAGGAGGGGGAAGGAGTTCCTCTGCAACCTGAGTCGACGGGCCAGGGACGTTTCGGGGGTCGCGGACATCTTCCTTCGAGCTGGACGACGCCTGCCGTCGGTGGCTTTCAGAGGGAAGGGCCTTTATTTGAATTGACCGGGTGCCTTTGGGTGCCGCCTTCAACACCACCGGCCCCTTCTGATGAGAGCGAGACACACTGAGTAACACCTCCTTGCCTCACCGAGTAGCTGGAGCAACGATCGAGGCGGCTGGATCAGGGGTGGTTAAATTAACGGAGGTCCCAGTGGGAGAGGAGGGCATCTTTCGGATGCTCTTGGACAGAGACACCACGTGCTCCACATCATCGGCGGCCGGAAGCTCCAAGGATGAGATCTTCCTCAACCTCTTCAAGGGAGCCAGCTTTTAGGCGAGCCATTTTTGCTGCTTCTTCTCGGTTGTCTTGGGCACCGGTTGCTCCCACGGGAGGCACAGACGTGGTCTCTCCATCTTCGTTTACGACGAGAGAGGGAGGGGAATCCCCTTCAGGTTTGAGGGGCAACTCGGCTGCCCGTGGATCCTGGGGTGGTTCTAGGGCTCCCTAGTCTTCTGACCGTTTGGCTGCCTCCTTGAAGACCTCTTTCGGGGCGCCCACCAGGGCGGAAGAAACTGGAGTGGGAATCAGGGCATGCTCGTTGGCTTGCTCCCACATCAGGAGCCGGTTAATAGCTCGGGAGAGCATTATGTCGTCTGCAAAAGAAAGATGAAAAGATATCAGTTAGAATTAACAAGAATATTTGGCAAAAAGAAGAACTTACGGAGACTGGGGCTAAGACTTGTGACTTTTGCGCTAAGGTCAGCCCTGTAAAGAAGTTCCTCGCAGTGTACCAGCTTGAGGCCGTGGAACTCCATCGCAGCCAGGATAACCCTAGCCCTCTGGTATCTTGCGTCCTACTGGAAGCCGCCGAGGTCCGGGATGGGCGGTAGGCTCTCTGTCCAACGACTAGAGCTTAAGGGACGCTAGGGGAGTCGAATAAAAAAAATGTTCCTTCCATCCCTTGTGGGAGGTAGGAAGACTCCCTAAGAACCTATGGTTGGTGCAGGCTGTAAATCTAAATGCCCCTCGTGAGCCGATCAGAACGAAAAAGAAATGAAAAAATGAGTGGGTCAAAGGGATATCAAAAAGTTTAAAGAGGGCAAATGTCCTGCACATCTAAGCAAAGGCGTTTGAAGTCAGTTGGTGAAGAGGAATGTGAAAGTAAGTGGCAATACTCATGAAGAACGGAGGAATAGGGAAACGAAGCCCTAGCTCTACCTGCCCTAGGAAAAAAGTAAAGAAACCTAGAGGAGGTTCTACGTGTGATTGACCTAACGCGGGAACTTCCACCTCTAAGTCTGCTAGGATATCGTACTTCTCCCAGGCGGCTTGGAGGGTCTCTAACCTAACCCTAGAAGAGATAGTATCATACCACTCTGGGCGATAGGTCTGCTCCTCTGAAGGATCTTCGCTCTCGCTTCGGGGCTTCTTCTTCTTCTCTACTGGACTCATGATGGTGAATAAAAGGAGTAAACAGGAGAAGAAGACTTACTCTAGGAGGGAATGCAGCGGCCAGATTAGCAGAAGGTGAACGAGGAGGTTGAAAGCAGATAAGGCAAGAAGGCAGAAAGATGTCGTTGCACCCGCTTTTATAGAGAGAAACCGCCCTCATGTGAGCAATGGCGCGACACGTCAATGGCGTTGATTGGGCATCCTGAGGCGCCACCATCCTTTACGGTGGTCGCTTCGTATGGCCTTGCGGAGCGTATCAGTGGGAGATCGCCACGCAGAGAATGGCGGGATACGTGGCGAGGCTACATTCATTAGACCACTTTGTCGCAATTAAGAGACCCCATATGCTCTTGAAGGGTCAAGGATAACTATCATGGCGCTGTCTCGAAACTCGCAGAGATATTGGGGACTAGTTCAAGAAGTTGTCTGGGTCTAGAGAGGAATGTGCTTGATTCCTCGGACCCCGCAGGCTTCCAATGAAGTTATAATGGGTGTGTGGACCCACCACAACATAGTTTTTTCATTACATTTCTAGTCTAATCAGTCAGCCACACTTCTTTCGATTATACTTGAAGGGAGGGACTTGTGATGGGGTTGAGCACCCCGTGATTGACACGTGGACGAAAGAAGCTATGTGGCAAGATCCACCGAGTTCGGACGACTCTCTCTCTTTAACTCCCGAGACCCCCTTGGGAAGGTAGACTTCCGAGACCCCCTTGGGAAGGTAGACTTCCGAGACCACCTCGTGCAGACCTACTCTTGAGATCGCCTAGGATGACATATGCCCGAGATCACCTTGGGAAGTCAGGTCCCCGAGATCACCTCTGGAAGGCGAACGCTTGGGACCCCCTAGCCAAAGGAACCTAAGATCACCTCGGGGTAGCGGAGCCAAAGGATCATCCTATCTGGTAGTCTGACCTCAAGTAACCGTCCCCCTTTTACGGATCTGCGGATAATTATCATCAATAATTATGGGATAATCATGACTTATAATATGCGGCCATTAAAGTCTTGATCATCGCAATGCCTTGGAGTTAATTGCAGCAAGGAACGGTACGAGGATTATCCAGTAACCGATAATTGATGGGATGTGAAGAAGAACGTGGGGACACATATGACTGCTGTCACAGGTATAAAAGGTACTCTAACCCCCCAGGTAAGGGGTTATGGTCATTCTTATTCACACTTCTCCTTATTTCTTTCTCTCTTTGAGACTCGTACTGATTTGAGCGTCGGAGTGGGCTCCGCTGGATAATCTCCGACGTGTTCCCATTAACGCTTATGTTAATCTCGTAGGGTGGGAGCTCTTCCTCTCTCGTCATTATTCTCGTGGGATGAACTCTGGTGATTGGCCGTCGACGTCGATTTCTTCTAGAACATTCCATAATCGAATTAAATATTTATTAATTTGTAAAATTTACCTCTACTATAAATTTAGAATAATGATTGGGAGAGTGAAAATGGGAGAGTGAAAACCATAGTGAATGACGTGACACCTTACATGAACGATCTTCGACGGGTTCACCATGCCCCCCAGAGTATAGTTTGATTCGGGACGACTGCCGAAAGCCGCCGATGGTGTCTAAGCGATAATCGGGCGTGTACATGTAAAGTGTCACGTCATGCCACATCATTCACTATGATTTTCACTCTTCCTATCATTGCTCATAAATTTAATTTGTTGGCGCTATAAATAATCATATTAACATACTTATAAACTATCACTAAATTATTTTAATATATGATTTTCTTTTTTAATTACATTATTACTTGTATCAATAATTTATAAAAAAACTTGTTAATCGGACGGGTTCACAATCTAATTTAAAAAAAATGATGAACCAGACAGCAGACAAATTAAACCTGAGTTCACAATCTAATTTCGAACCATTAATTCAAATGTAAATTTAACCAAAAGCTTAGTATGTAAAAAGTCAACAATCTCTTCTATTTTTCAACTTCGAGACATGCTCCTATTTCTAAAGATTTAAAGATATATATTTTCATAATTTTTTTATTAGTTTTAAACATTATAAATGTAGCGACCCGCCTTCTCTACCTTAGACGGACCGTTACTTTGTCTACTTCTTGACTCTAATGCAACGACTAAAATTGCGGAAGTTTCTTAAACCCTTTTTTTGTATTTAAATCTATCTAAGAATGATATTCTAACTTTAATAGTCGTGCATTTAAATTCATCACACAAGGTGCTATAATATTACTAGAGCATTATGGAATATGGATGCAACTTTTCTAAGCATATTTAAAGCAATAAAACTTAATTCGAAACTAACCACATCTTGGCACATGCAATAATATTTCTAGAACTTCATAGAATGTAAATCTTACTTTTCTACCGAATTTACAAGCATTTTAAGCACAATTAGGACTTAGTCCAAAAGGGAATAATAAGCTCAAGAATAAGTCTAAAATTCAATGTATCAACATGCTAAACGACTCATGCCCTTGCTCATCTAGTGCATTCACAAAAGTATGCATACTAATTGAAATGACATGGGATCTTCATTCTACAAAATTGAGCATGTAAAACTATCCAAAGCATAAATGTTTAATAAACTCCATAACACAATAACTTGGAATTTGGAAACCTTAAACATGCATTTCAAATAAGCTAAACTGTCTCATCCCAAGGATCTCTCCAAGGTCAGCCACCACACACCTGTCACTCAGCACCGCCTCGTCGCCTTCCTTCAGAATTGCTTGTCTTTACCTTTATCTGCAGTAAGAGGAAATGCAACTAATAAGCATAAAGCTTAGCAAGTACTATCTAGCTCACAAAATCTCGAAATGTGCAAGCATGCTTTTTAAACAATGTGAAATCACATGAGATACTTTTATGCTTAAAAGAAACACTAAAACATGTATAACTCAAAACATACATACTCAAGCATTAATACATCTTAGCTCACTTTTTCTTGGCTTAGCTTGAAACTTTAGCAATTCTTTAATTTTAAATCTTTCTTTAACTTTTAGAAAATTCTGCTAAAGCATATACTTGAAAATAATAACTCACTTGGATCCACTTAAGACGTAAGTACCATCTTATGCGTGTTCCCTAAAAGGTTGGGGTAGTGAGCCACCAATCCTAATAGAGTAGACCTTGGTCTACCAGGGCCAAGACCTTGGAATTGGACACCTGGATTTCTTTAACGACGCCCTTGGACGCCGGGTACTGGCTTTAGAAAGTAAAATAGCTTTTCTCTCTTTTCTTTCTTATCTTTAAATGCCTTGGCATTTTATCGAACACCTTGTGTGCCTAAATCCCTAAGTCTTGACTTTTGGGGATTTCGTAAGGCCTTGGCCTTCTCTTTTCTTTTTCTTTATCTTTCTTTTCTTATAGATTCCTTAGACCCTACACTCACATAGGGTACTCTATCATTAACATATAAGCATAAAATGAACTAAGATCACATGCAAAATCTTAAACAAAAAGGAAATATCTCTTTTAAAACTTTCAAGGGAAAATTCTTGCGGGAAAACCGCCTCTTACTGCAGGTGAGCAGTACTTACCTTGGTATCTTGGACTTACAACCAAGAACGGCGTCGGAGGTTCCGGAGAAACTCGGAATCTCGGAGATTTCTTCGCGCTCACGCGTTCCTCTCGTCGTGGGGATTCCGAATATCGGAAAATCTCACGGAGGAGAGCCTTGGCCGGCCACCGGAGGAAAGCCCTACGCTTGGTGTTTTCGCCCAAGGGAGAAGAGAGGGGCGGCGTGAGGGTTTGGGTGAGGAAAATAAAACTTCTCTCCATAATTATCTATTTATACTTATGGGGGCGAATTTACCTAATTATACCTTATCTATTGTTTCGCTCAATTTATTTCAACAAAATCAAACCAGCGCAGCTGGCCCGCCCATTGTCTCTCATAGCGTAGGTGAAGGGTTCAATTCCCACCTACGCGATTTTCTCTTTATAACCCTTTTTGCCACTTTCGCTTACGGAAAAATTCTATAAAAATATCCATAAATTTGGAATAAATTCTAAGATATTTCTAAAATTAGTTTCGAGAATTTTCGGGCTATCTCTTTTAATAAAATACTAAACGGACTCAGAAAATTTTATAAAAATATTCTAAAAATTCCTAAAAATATCTAGAATATTTCTAAAATATTTTTAACTAATTTCAAGGACTTTAAGAACTTAAAAGAGAAATTTTGGGGCGTTACAATAAAGTTCCACGATGCAATGGTAAAGATCGTGAGTTTCAATCGTGAAAAATATAAAGGTAAAATTATTAGTGTGCTGAAGCTCATGAATTTAAATTGTGAAAATAATCTTTTATAATATAAAGTAAAATTACTTATACAATTGTTTTAAGGGCAATTTACCAAAGGGCGTATCCAACTATTCGTAATTACCGAATAGTGTACCATGGTTTCTATTATACCAAAGGGCACATCCCATATAGTGAAGTTACTTTTATACCCCTCCCGCCAAAGAATGGCTTTATCAAACACATTTTCGAGACAGCCGAACCACTTTATCAATAAAATATAAATTTGTAGATCGGATGGGTAGCAGTCGAAATTTTCTCCGTTCTCTCTCAGCGCAACAACGTAAATAGAAGTCCTTCATTTCGGATAAAAGCTCACTCTCAACCTCTCTCAGCGCAAGAACTCGGCTTCTTGCAGTCCTACGTGCCCTAGCTGTGATATAGTCGCGAGCTCATCCCCCGAATCCCTGCGGACAACCAAAACCTAGGCATTGCTCGAAAGCGTTTGTGGGTGATCCTGAGGTGGGTTTTAGTGTGAACGTTGAAGTCGAGACTGATCAATGCACCAAGGGGTTAGGGTTTCTGCACGTTTGATTTATTTGATAATGTCAGGAAAAAGGTCTGTGGGAGGTTCAGCGTCTTCTTCCTTGGCATTATCTACCAAGGTATGTTAGCGATATGCTTAGGTCAAACTTGCATAGTTTGTCAACATGTTTAAAATTATTTTGCTGAATAAATTTGTACTGTATGTATATAAACTGTAGGATTCAGATGACATTGGACAAAAATTATGTTGGTGCAGTGTTTTAGGACACTTTAAACAATTTTTTGAAGAATTTGACATTTTAAATGATCGACACATTGCGAAGATCAAAGGGTCACCTTTCAGTTTTTTCCTGGACATACAAGAATTGCAGCATATCCGTAGAATTTTGTTTAATATATTTAAAAGTTGGGATTCAACCTCGCAAGGATTTAAATTCTCAGGTAATAGTTTTAGTTATGACTTGTAGACAATATCTATAGTATCTATAGTAAGATAAGATAGTAATATAGATGGACTGAAATGATTATTTTTTGATAAAGTTTAATCATTTCATTTTAGGGCTACTGACGGACTGAAGTGAAAATGACTTCAGGCCCTCGGTAGGCCTGAATTAAAATCATTTCAGGCCTACCGAGGGCCTGAAGTTAAGTTAGTTCAGGCCCTCGGTAGGCCTGAAATGAATGCATTTCAGGCCCACCTCGGGCCTGAAATGAATTCATTTCAGGTCCTCGGTAGGCCTGAAACGAATACATTTCAGGCCCACCTCGGACCTGAAATGAATTCATTTCAGGCCCTCCTCGGGCCTGAAATGTATTAATTTCAAGCCCACGTTGGGCCTGAATTGAAATCATTTCAGGTCCAACGTGGAATAATTTCAAGCCTATATTCTTGATGATAACTAAATATTGTAATTGTTTCAGGTGTACCGGTTGCGTTCTCCAGATGAGATGTTGCTTTGATACTGGGTATGGTGGACCGTGGTGTTTCGGTCCCTATTAATTCAACTAAAGCATCGGGTGACCTCTATCGAACTTACTTCTCAAAAGAAAAACAACCTACAAGAACAAGACTTGAGGAGTTACTTAAACATTTTTCTAAAAGGGTTGAATCAGAGGATGATGTGTTATTAGTGTGTAAATTTTATATTTTGTATATATTTGTTTGTGTTTTATTTTCGTCTAGTACATATAAGGTTCCTCTAGGTCTTGTAGATATAGTAGACGATTATGACAATCTAGGTAGATTCAATTGGGTAGAAGCTATCCATCAATTTGTGTCTCCACAATTACCTAAGATTGGGGACTTATTTTCATCAACTCAGGGAAACCAGAGCACCACCAACCTCCCTTACCTAAAGGGATTTGCAGGGCTTTTGGCAGTGAGTAGAATTATCTTTTTAAATTTTATAATATTTTGATGTCATTAATGTATTTGGCTGGAAAAACTTTATGTAGGCATGGTTTTTGGAGCATGTACCAATTCAAAAACCATTCAATGTTGAAGGGCCCCGAATAAATAAGTGGAGGAATATTCCTTCGCATATTAGTAGGGTGAGGGGCCTTGTCGACCGACTCTCGTCCGAAGAGGTAAATATTCTTAAATGTGAGCTATCTGAGTTAGATATAGAGGTAGTAACATTTGTGTACTTCGTAATTGACAGGTTATTGTTGAATTAATTCCTACCCTACATGAGAACACATTGTTTGAGAACCTTGATATCGGTGATGACATACCACGGCCAATGGAGACATCAGAAGGAGATGTTAGTCTATGTGGTCAATGCATTCTTAAGGACAACCGAATCAAGGAGCTAACGGAGGAGAATATATGTTTGAATGAAAGGGTTAAGAAATTACTTTCAATTATTGAAAAAAAAGGCATGGAGGGTCAAGAAAGCTATCCTGTAGTCGATCCTCTCTCTGATACAATATCTTGTACACCTAGGAGAGGACGTGACCGAACTCGGTATGATTACAGGGATACACCAATTGACAGTCCAGTATAGCACCAGCTTTTACCTAAGGGGAAGCGGGACAGGAAACAAATATCAAGTGTCATGGACAAGGGAAAAAGGAAACTTAGTGAGGAGGATATGGATGAAGCAAGAGAGAACATTAATGTAATGGAAGTCATGTCTGAAGAAGACATAGAGGAGGAAACAAGAAGAACCTCCGAACTATACAAAATGAGGCAACAAGGCATTGATGTAAGTGTGTTAATTTCATTTAAAATACGTCAATTATATTGAATTTGGTCAATAATTAGTTTGGTCTAAATAAATTTTATCGATGTAATTTGTGAAGAAACATTTTATGAATACAAAGAAGAAAAATCTAGATAAAGAAGTGGCCTACCTGATAAATAGATTGGAGAATCTAAAGTAAGTTACAAAATATTATAGTTTACTTTAGTTAATATATCTTCTTATGAAATTGATATAGTCTTATCAATTTAAATGGCAGGTTGGCAAATGAATTTATCTAGGAGGATGCACCCTTTGCTTTGAATTTGCATTCATTCTTACAAATCCTCAATGGAGAGGTTTTTACAAAAGGCGAGGTCATTGATGCCTTTTGTAAAATTTTATTTAGGGGAGCATCCGCATGTGGTAGGTCATACAACAAGTCAATATATTGTTTAACCTTCTTCACAGTAAGTGATGTATATTAATTAAACAGATATATTGTAGAAGACTTAATATTATGATATGGGTATTATTAATTTTGTGAATGCATATTTGTAGGCATCAATCAGATCGTCAAGAAAGATTTCTCAGCAACAAGTGATGAAAACTGATATGCTAGAACAAGGGTTTAGATTTATTTTAATCCCTTTGTGCAGTGATAATACACACTTTCACTTGTTGGCGGTGGATACAGAATCCATGACTTTCAATCATTATAATTCTCTTGCTAGTGGCCGTAAATATAAGCATGAATTTGACACAGCGGTGAGCTATCTTCCTTTATTCTTATATATGGTCATCATTTTCTCTAAAATGTCATTGATGGTGATTAATAAATTCATGATATGTTTGACAGGTAAAAGAACTTAAACAATATACTCGCGAGGAACTTACGGCTATTCATCCGTATCTACAAAGTCATCATCCCTTGGACAA